>VBVQ01001217.1:0-38512 GCA_011636635.1 Tetramorium simillimum
AGATATGATATTATGACTAATAGATGGCGTGATAGTGTACAATTATATTATGTGCCTTTTTAAATATGTTTAATAATTAATTGTTTAATAAAATAAATTAAACAGCAAAAATGACTTATTATTGAGACATGATTTACAACTGGGACAGCTACCTTATAACCTATTTTATTGTGTGACTTTTCTTTACTTACCTTTAAAATTATTATGTAATACAGAGAGACATCGTAAGTGGTTTTGATGATTTAAAATTCCGGACGTGACACATCGTGAAACTGATTTAAATGAAGAAAGCATCTTTCTAAAAAAGAAAGACTGATCAGACTTGCGTTGCGTGCAGACCAAATGCTCGCTAAACTACTTGTGTCAAGGCAGATTGTATTAAAGACTAAATCCTTATCTCGTATCCGAAATTTTATCATACACCATACTGGGAGCAATTATCATATCTTTCAAATATTAATTCTAATAAATAATGAATGCAATATTGAACGAAACATGTAAAAACATGTGAAAGGCTCGATTATTCGACATACCTTTTTAAACATTATTTTAAACGATACGTTTAAGCTAATGTTTAAAGGTACTTAAAAGTATTTAGAGGTATTTTAAAGAAATATTGAATAATTGAACCTTTCTACATTTTTACTTATTTTATTTGATATTTGCTGCCTATTTGTTGTTTTATTGCGTCGTGCATATTCTTGTTCGGTTTTTACTATTTTATTATTTATAATATTATATTATTTCTGCTAACAAATTTTTCACGGTTTTTGGCACGGTCATTTTATGAATAGTAAATTTTGCAAAATATAGGCGTGATGAGGATAAAAATGACACCAGTTTTGATGTATAAAATTCTGATTAAATTTACTTTCAAGTATATTATTATCATTATTTTATTTAAAAGATATATACGTATATAAGCATAATCTTTGTTACCTCTATATGCAAGATGCGTCGATTCAAGCTAAAGTCAATCATTATTTATACCAACTAATCCCAGGTTATTTGAGTCAATGTACCGCACATGATCATTTTTAAATAAAAAGACTATATTTAGAAAACTTTTTAAAATAATTAAATAAACACAGCAAAAATTATCTAAAGCATATTTCTTCTTGTAATGACAATCAAATTGCAATCAATAATGTCAGCTAAAAAAGAAAAAAAATAAGAAAAATTTATTCTCTACACAGGAAAAACCATGTTATGACCAAAGTTCCACTTTTGTGATAAAATATTCCTCACAAGCTCGTAACTAAATATCTCAATTAATTGTATCGAATGAAATTTACCATCTGTGGTAGAAAACAATCGCACAAAGAAATGCTTTAGGTCTCTCCACGCGTGGTGGGAAGAGTCAACACACATGCTAAGAAATCAGCCGCACGACGTAATACTGAATTTTTACGAGAGCGTTTACGAGAATTTTTCGTGATAACATTTTGTAATCATCGCAGAAAAGAAATCACTTCAGCGCTGCATCTTTTTGATTACCACGGGTTAGTGCAGCACAAAACACTTAACCAAGGTATCAATTAGCGCGCATACGTGAGAGGAAACCGTCTTATCGTTTTCGTGAAGGCTATGACTAGACATGGTTTA
Organism: Tetramorium simillimum; assembly: GCA_011636635.1. Taxonomy (NCBI): domain Eukaryota; kingdom Metazoa; phylum Arthropoda; class Insecta; order Hymenoptera; family Formicidae; genus Tetramorium; species Tetramorium simillimum. Next base: position 1,606 of record VBVQ01001217.1, read on the forward strand.
TCCTGTGTATATTCATTTTCTAAATTTTATTATTATAAATATTATACGCGATGTTTTGGTGTAAATCATTTTACATAGTATATTATTATTATCAATTTATATTATAAAAAAAGAATTTATTTCGTCATTTATTGAATGAGCTATGAGATTTGTGACAATCAATTCATACGACTTCCATTCTCGGTTTCCCCTAATTATTTTTCTTAAATATAACATTTATTTCTGATTAACAACAATTAATAAATACAGATACTTTCTTCTGTAATATTATATGCATTTAAAGTACTTTAAAATATTAATTTTTCAAAATGCTTTCATTAATTTATTTTGATTTAATTTAAAAAATATTTGATACGTCAGATTTTTATATAAAGATAAATCTCTTTTATAGGCATATTCTAACTATTAAGGTTACAGTGTTTGTAATAAAAAAATTTAAATAGTGCATTTTTCTAATATAATAGGCGTATTCTCTAACTCTTAAGGATAGTTCTGTATCATTGCAGTATTGTTGCGTAGATATTATACGTAGTAAAAAAGCTGCGCAATAACACTGTAACCTCAAGAGTTAAAGAATACGCCTATTACATTAGAAAAAACGCATTATTCAAATTTTTTCATTACAAATACAGCACAAAATTTTTACTTACCATAAAAATGATATACTTCCCGATATATTTCCCTTTATAATGAAACAAGTGTCTTATTTACTACAAATATAGAAGAAATATAACAAATATCATTGATAAATTCGAAAATAATTGCGACATTTTTTACTATGTATATTTATAATATGTACGTTAAAATGTACATTAATTGTAAGTTATATTAACTGTAAGTGACAGTTTGAGATTATGCGAGCATCGAAGAAACAATGTACTAATTATAGATATACAGATATATAACATGTCAAATATCTTTTACAATGAAAACAGTTAAGTAAATTTAATTTAATAAGCAAAAATTTTTTTGTAACTTAGAAATATAGTTAATTTTTTGAGACACATTAATTCATTTTTATTAGTTTATTCAAAATAAGTAAATATCATATAATAAAATCGATAGTGTTCTTAATATCAGTTCAATGTCGCAATATCGTTTCCTTCTTATCAATCTTATCTGTTCCTCTTTCTATTATTCTTATCTTTCTATCACTCTATTCTTTCTATTTGTTACACATATATACACACACAAGTGGACACACACCGAGACAATAGTAGAATAAATTACGAAACACTGTCTAGTGATTCAATGCGTTCAACGCCGAATATATCACCGCCGAATAGAAATAACTGAGCGGAGGCAAACCACTGCAATGCGGGGAATGCTTTCATTTAACTGATATGGTTGTCAACGCGCATCGTTAGCCAAGCGTTAGCAATTGATGATGTAATAGAGCAAATACAAGTGCAGATAAATGCGATGTTATTAATGCAAACTCATATCAGCAGCACTATTGATATCTTGTTAACTGACTCCAACTAGTTTTCTATCCAATGTCACGTTATTTGTGAACGTACAAGTTGTGAACGATGTCTCTCTTGTTCTTATCGTCAATTAGAATGGAGTTTATGTCATTACAAGATAGTTAGCAATTCAAATAGCGTTAAGTATTTTCTTTTTTGTCAACGCTATTGACTATGCATTTTTTTTATACGCCGCGTATTGAAGATAAATTACATTCACCTGCAGTCATCATAGATAAATCGACATATAAATTGATTCCAGAAACGTATGTTTGCGTAAGCTATAATCTACATGATGACAATGCCATTGTAAATGAATAAAAATTAAATCTTTTAAAATTTTAAATTTTGTAACGTAAATGAATTATTTTCTTAATAATTATGGTACTCTGAGAAAGAGACCTTTTATTTTTTTACTTCTTTAGTATTTTTACATTGCTTATATTGGAAAAATATCTCAACGTATTTTTATTAAAATGCCCTCTTATCTTTTGTTAAAAGTCCTCTAATTTTTTTTCAAAGCTAATTGGCTTGTAGATGTTATTTAATGTCATCTGTTAACTATTTATAATTTATCGCGTTCTTATCGTGTGACTCGCATTTTCTTGCACGCCGAAGGTATACCGGAAGAAAAAGAAAGGAACGTATCGAGAGAGCGAAAAATAGAGACCACGCACGAGCGAGTCTTTACTCGTGGACGAGAGAAAACGAAGAGGAATGAGGGACGTTATTCAGAGCCGTGGCAGAGTCCGGTGGATTCAAGATAGACGGATAGCGTGCCTGCCGGGCTGGTCCGGAAGTCGCGTGTCGACGGCAGCCATAACAGCCCCTCCGCGACTCTCGCCCTTCCTCCACCTGAACCACCACCTCCTGCTTGATTTCCTTAGCTGCTACCAGCGACGACCAGCACGGCCTACCACCGATTCGCGCCTGTGTGCGCGAAAAGCAATCCGTGCAGGTCGAAGGTAAGGGAGTATTGGTGCAGCATTACCCTAACGAACCGCGAGAACGAGTCGGCGATTGGTCGATCCCGCCGAGCGAGCGAGGCCCGAAGGGAAGCAACCCTCTCTCTTCTTCTCAACTCACTCTGGGTTACATACCGTCTTCAGAATCGCCAGGCTGACCGTGCCGTTAACACTTGTTCGGTGCCGTTAACTTTCACTCGATACAACTGGCTGAGTAACGAAATTAACAGTGCGTCAACTGCAAAGACCTTTCGCTTGTGTCAAGATGATACTCACATACGAACCGTATACGAAATAAATTTAACGGAGGCCATCGAGAGTTTTGATTGTTAAGGCATTAATCTCTTCTTGCGATATTTCTGCAGAGATATTTCGAAGATTTATCCAACTTACACGATTCATTAAATCATAATTACAAAATTTACTGAAATCCGAATGATACAATAGCATTCAAAATCTTGTGCAAATATTACAAATATCAAGAAAATTATTGCCTTAAACATAGCAAAACTTCCAGTATCTTTCGTTAGATTTATTTCGCGTTTTCTATGAAAATATCGTCTTGAATGTTTCAAACGTATCATTCCGATAATACATTTGAAGCATATATTCTCTGTGCTTATCGTAAATATACATCGATTCTACAATGGAATTTTTCTTTCCTATAAAATAAAGCTGCCTCACTTCTCGTTAGCTCTCAAAATCGCTCAGAACCGTTTCAATGTGAGCGCCGTCGTTCTGAGCTTCCATTCTGCCAAGTGTACGTCGCGCCAAACAAAGAGGTATCTACTTACCCGTACGATGGCCGTACGAGCCGTTCTCGCTGTTCCATGTGTCATTAACGGTGCGCAATTTTGAACGAGAGCGAATCATGCTCGCGTTCCACGTGGAGGGAATCGTACGTAGCATAGTATGAGCAGTAACAGCAAGAAGCCACCGGGAGGCAAGGACGACAAGAAGAATCCCTCCAGCAAAGAGGACAGCCCGTCGGGCGGTAAGGACGATGGTGGTTCAGCCTCGACGGGAAGCAATGGCGGTGGTGCGACCGCGGGAGAGCCGACACAGCCCGGAAGTAAGCCCAGCTCCGCTGGCGCGACCGCCAGAGAAGGGGCCCACAGACTGCTGGGCCTGGCGGCGCGCGGAGAATGGGCCCCCGTGGACCAACTGCTCAAGTCTCTGGAGAAGACGGTGCAGAGCGCGGGAGAAGATGGCTTCATCGTGCCGCTCGCCGGTGTTTTGGACACGGTTAGTTTCGTTCATATAATTGTGCCGAAAAGGCCGAAGAGTCTCTGGCCCGATAGAAATCAATGTGCACTCGAATAAGATTTTTAGAAATAATCGCGAAAGCACGTAACGTTTCTATGAAAATTAATCCTTCGCGATATACTTGCGGGAAATTTTAATAGGAAAATTTTAGATAATTGCTTAAACAATCGTAAAAAAATTGCATGATAAATTAGTTTTCTTAGGGAAGGATTTTTCATTTGCAGACGACGGGGATGACGCCGTTGATGTACGCAGTGAAAGACAACCGCAGCGCGCTGCTCGACCGGATGATCGAGCTCGGGTCCGACGTGGGCGCCAGAAACAATGCAAGTACCCCGCAATAAATAAAACAAATCGATAGATCAAGATAGTCCCTTAGCCTTGATAAAATTCAAGAAAACGTTAATTACTCTGTCGTAATAATTATATCGTATTAGACGCGACCAGATGAATTTTTCGAGATATTCCAAGGAAAAACCAAAGGAAAAATGTTTGATTCATCGTTCCTTGATTCATTGCCGTCGCGATAAGTTCTCGTGCTGGGGGTTACGTGGCACTGGCACGTAATAGCACCTGCGAAGGTGACGCGTGCCACGAAAGGTGTACAGCTAATGATCAGGCCGCAATCTGTGTTAAGTCGAGTCACCAAGTCGCGAGGGAACGATTGCGTGAAGGAGGGCCAAGGTCAAGGGGCTTATGCTTACTGACCGAGTGGACAAAGACGGGCACCCGTGTAAATGGATAAGTAGGCCGCCAAGTCAGCTAACTATCAGCCGCAACGAAAAAGGAGTCCGATTCTTAGTGTAGATTAAAGTTTGATCGTTAAACCTTTAAAAAGCTGCCCGCCAGCGCGGTTTCTACTGCAACAGCTTTTTACGCTTGACACCCCGGACAGGGGTTCAATTATGTAGTCGCGCTCGGCGCAACCTTCTGAAAGTCATTGAGAACGTCACCGCAAGAACTCTATAGTAAAATTTATTGATTTCGAATGTCCTACGCGTCGGGTTAAAGAAGGGAGAAGGAAAAGAATAACGGTCGCGTTATTTAAAATCTCCGCCATAGGCGGCTGTAACGTGTATGATCAGTAGCGAGTAGTTAATCAATAAGAGAAATAATTATTATTATTAATAAGAGATGTCTATCAAGTAATTTTCAGCGTAAGGGGTAGTCGCACCGAAATTTATTATTATTTATATTAAACTAATACATATGAAAATCACATAAAGAGCTATTATTAAATTCTCCGCACAGTTTCATATGATTGTGCCCATGTGGTTATTCTAGCTTGATAGACATCAATAAAAGGTATAATTATTATTATAATACCTCTTAGTGATGTCTATCATATCATATTATTATTATATCAGTACGCGAAAATGGGCTTTGTGCATATAATTGATATTACTCCTTTTACTTACGTAGCTACTGAGTAGCGTGCTGTTATGTTAGAACATCACTTTGTAAACATATGCAAGGCGTTGCATACTCGCAACTATCGATCTACCGCTCCCACAATGATTCCAATATAATTTTCAAATAGCATGCTGATACGCCGTGATCAGAAACCTGAAACCTGAAACATCATAAGGGTCAGCCCCAACGGGTGCGGCAGGCGAAACTCATAGTTCCATTACTCATAGTTCCGTTTTTACTTATTTCCATAAAACCCTTCTCATGCGTCAACTACCACTGATCTAATGAAAATCAAATGAAAAGAATTTGAAACGACCATATAAGTTTAATATCATCATAAGATAAATTGATCGCGAGGTTTTCGAATAGACGTTCGAGACAGACGCGTTCCAAATGCATTTCATTGACACATTTTCTACAGGACAACTACAATGCTCTCCACATCGCTGCTATGTATTCGAGGGAGGACGTCGTTAAGTTATTGCTGTCCAAAAGAGGCGTTGATCCTTACGCTACTGGAGGGGTACGAATAATTTTATTTTTGTGAAAAAATCAATAATTGCAATTTTAGATAATGATATCGATAGTAGTAATTTTAGATAATAAAAATTTATAATTATGTAATATAAGACTATACTTTGACTATACTTTGAGATTCAGGTATTTTTTAGAAAAGAGTTTTATTACAAATTGCTACAAAGGTTTTAATTTTATCTATTCACAGATTTTCTGGCTAATTTCAATTAAAAATTTTTTTAACTATTTTACTTAGCCTCGATTTTGATATTAAAATCACGAGACAATTATGGATACAAATTATCGCGAGTGCTAAAATCGACATTAAATAATTCATATTACTCTAATAAACATTCGCAAATAAATGTTTTGAAATATATTCATGTATTGTCTGTATAGCCGAGACAACAAACTGCAATTCATCTGGTGGCATCAAGGCAAACGGGTACCGCAACGTCGATTCTACGGGCTCTCCTGGGTGCTGCCGGACGAGATATCAGGCTAAAGGTCGACGGTGTAAGTAGCAGCCCTGAAATAATTTCATAAAGTTGTATAAAGGATGAATAAAAGCTCGAGTAAATGTAGCAGTTAAAGGGATCCGATATTGCTAGTCGAGTCGATCTCTTCAATATTTAGGACGAGCTTAATCGTGTGACACCATAAGTAAATACATGCCGGCCCGAAACTTCAAATTCGGACAAAGATAAAGATTTTTCTGCAATAACTGCGGCGTGATGTTCCCGTTTCGCGTCCGCGTTTCTCGCGTGACAGGTGCCGCGGGCCGAGAGATCGCTACCTGGTACCGAACGGCGCCATAACTCTTCTCTAGTTCGCTTTTTCCTCCCTGTCTCCCTTGCCCTTTGTCATACAATCCCGTCGCGATAGTACGACGCCACTGATCGGGGAGGAGACCGGCCTCGTATGGAAAAAAACAATAACGATTCATGTTCTATTGAGCCGATACATATTTAGACGTCTCACATAAACACGCAAAATTCTTATGCCATGTATTACGATAATATCTAGGATTTCCTTATGCGAAATATTAGTAAAAGTACCTCTAGATAAAATATCTTTACTGCTAATATTTTCTGCAATTAATTGTCATAAAATTTATTTCCGTTATTTTGCTATAAATGACATAAGTATTAGACTTCATAAAGTATAAAAAATGTACTTTACGTGAGTAGTAAAATTATAATATTTTTAAAATTTTTTGAAACCGTAGTAAATAAATCTCATTTTAAAAATAAATTATAATTGATAAAAATTAAACGAAAAGTTTTCTCTTACATTAATATTTTTAATTTTCGATTTCTTTATTTCGTTATATTACGTTAACCATCCTTGTATTAGAAGTGCATCATTTTCAATTCTTTTCAAATTTCTTTTTCGTCATAGAAAGGAAAGATACCTCTTCTGCTAGCAGTCGAGGCTGGTAATCAGTCGATGTGCCGAGAACTTCTGGCACAGCAAGCGCCTGATCAGCTTCGCGCCACTACACCAGCCGGCGATTCTGCCCTGCATTTAGCCGCTAGAAGAAGAGACATCGACATGGTGCGGATCCTCGTGGATTACGGCGCGGCCGTCGACATGCAAAACGTAAGTTAAATCGAAGCACGAAGATCCTAAACGAAGTGAAATTGATCCGATAATAATCGGACGGATAATATATCATTGAAACTTTGCCAATTATATACATAGTACTCCGGAATCCTTTGAAGCTCGCAAATTGTATGTTGCAATTTATACGATGTAAATACAATGCGAACTCTTTACTATTTTTGCTCACATTTTGATATATGCGTTTAATTATCCTTTTCATGACTCTATGACAGCCGGAAATTGCCATTTAGCTCTTTTATCTTTTGAACGCGTAAACAATTTTGAATTTTCGGAATATACGTGTGCGCGCGATACACAATGTTGTTTAATTAATTTCCGGTAAAATTAATGAAATTTTGATATTAAATTAGAAAATTTTATACCGCAATGCATAACGTTAAATATTATATGTACCGCAACTACCCAATTCTATTTCAACTTCAAGTTTTGACTCTGCAAGAAAATTGAGTACAAAGCTTGACAAGATCGATCGTACACGAAATAGAAATGACGCACGTGATAAATTGCTGCAACTGCAAAGTTATGTTTCTAAATGCGCAATAATGGGGAACGAGGCGGGTCGTAAAATTTACAAGGTCTCTCTTAAACTTCCGTAAAATTACTTCAATTGTAACTGCGTTTTCTTTATAATTTTACAATTCTTTGGAGAGTATATCACGCAACAATGTATTTAATGATTCTTAATTGAGTCATAATAATTTATTACAACACGTTGCATAATGCATGAGAGTAATGTCGCATAGCTAATTAATTATTAGCAATTAATTAAAATTAAAATTGGCAGTTAATTAAGAAATATAATCTTAAATAATATCAACAAGATTTTAATTCTTTAAAATGCATTTTTCTTTTATCGTTTTACTCACTGTCAGATATAAAATTTAAGATAAAAACGTTGAAAAAGTTTAAAATATACAATTATTATTATTAAAAAATATATAATTAACTAAAATATATCAATTATTTAAAAAATGTAACGTGAATTTCAGGGCGATGGGCAAACTGCGTTACACATAGCGAGTGCTGAAGGGGATGAAACCTTAGTAAAATATTTTTACGGTGTCAGAGCCTCTGCCTCGATTACCGATCATCAAGATCGAACGCCAATGCATTTAGCCGCGGAGAACGGTCATGCTTCCATCATTGAGCTACTGGCCGATAAATTCAAAGCAAGCATTTTCGAAAGGACGAAAGACGGCTCCACCCTGATGCACATAGCATCGCTGAACGGACACTCGGAATGTGCTACTATGCTCTTCAAGAAGGGCGTGTATCTGCACATGCCAAATAAACGTGGTGCCAGATCTATTCATACGGCTGCAGGATACGGTCACGTGGGTATTATCAGTACTCTGCTTCAACGAGGAGAAAAGGTAAATAGTTTGTCATCACTATGGAAAATACTAACAATAAGTATTATTGTCACATGAATGAAGTTACCATACGATATCGCTAACTCCTCGGTCATTAAATACTTTGACAAATGTAAAATTAATTTTTTTCTCATAAACTAGATTTAATTTTCTATATTCATATTATTTTGAGAGTGTCAGATTTTTGTTTCTTGGAAAATATTTCACAATCTGATGTGAGATCAGGTGTCAAGAGATTTAATTTTCATGCAATTTAAGATACGTTCTGTGTATTTTTAAATATCAAAATTTATTATATGGAATATCTCTTATTTTTCTGTTGTATTCAGGTGGACGCGATAACTAACGATAACTATACGGCACTCCATATAGCCGTGGAAAGTGCCAAACCGGCTGTCGTGGAAACTCTTCTAGGATACGGCGCAGAGGTACACGTGAGAGGTGGAAAACTTCGAGAAACTCCGCTTCACATAGCTGCCAGAGTGCCCGATGGTGACAGATGCGCTCTGATGTTATTGAAATCTGGAGCAGGTCCCAATTTGACAACTGATGACGGCCAAACTCCCGTGCATGTAGCAGCTAGTCACGGAAATTTAGCGACGCTTCTTTTGCTCCTCGAAGATGGTGGAGATCCAATGTTCAAGTCGAAAGTATGTCGACAAAACAAGAAATAAGATCTAATTAAAAAACATAATCTTTTGATAACTATGTTGTAATAATTAAAAAAAATTAAATATTGTTTTGGTTACATTCTGTATAACGAATGTTATATATACGATAATTTTTTAAGATAATAACTCAAATTATTTTTATTTTTCTTAGAACGGAGAGACTCCTTTGCACTTAGCTTGTAGAGGTTGCAGGGCTGACGTGGTCCGACACTTGATAGAATTCGTAAAGGAAAAAAAGGGCCCGGAAGTGGCGACCGCCTATGTGAATAGTTTGACCAACGAAGGTGCCAGCGCGCTTCATTACGCGGCCCAAATCGAGCCCTCGGAAGTCGTCACCCCCGGCGATGATCGCGCTGTCGTTCGCTCCCTTCTTGATAGCGGCGCGGACGTTTCGATGCAGACCAGAGTGGCGCAGGAATCAGCGTTTCATCATTGTGCACTCGCAGGCAATAACGAGGTCCTGTCGGAGATGATCAGCCGCATGTCGGCTACAGAAGTACAGAAGGCCTTAAACCGGCAGAGTGCCGTGGGTTGGACGCCGTTGTTAATCGCCTCTCATAGGGGCCACATGGAGCTGGTGACCACTCTCCTCGCCAATCACGGCAGGGTGGACGTGTTCGATCTTGAGGGTAGATCCGCTCTTCATCTAGCCGCCGAGCACGGCTATCTTCAAGTCTGCGACGCATTGTTGGCGAACAAGGCCTTCATAAACTCCAAATCGCGCGTGGGAAGGACTGCCCTACATCTGGCTGCCATGAACGGTTACACGCATCTGGTGCGGTTCCTCGTACAGGATCACGGCGCCGCGATCGACGTGCTCACTTTGAGGAAGCAGACGCCCCTTCATCTAGCGGCGGGAGCGGGTCAGTTGGAGGTCTGCAAGCTACTACTGGAGCTCGGCGCCAGCATAGACGCCACGGACGACCAAGGACAAAAGCCAATTCACGCTGCAGCCATGAACAACTACGCCGAGGTGGCGCAGCTCTTTTTGCAGAGGCACGCCAGCCTCGTGATGGCCTGCACCAAGGACGGCAATACTTGCGCTCACATCGCCGCCATGCAAGGCAGCGTCCGGGTGATCGAGGAACTGATGAAGTTCGACAGGCAAGGGGTGATAACCGCTAGGAATAAACTGACGGAAGCGACTCCTCTGCAACTGGCAGCGGAAGGTGGACACGCCGAGGTAGTCAAGGCTCTGGTTAGGGCTGGTGCGTCCTGTGCCGACGAGAATCGCGCGGGTTTCACTGCGGTTCATCTGGCGGCTCAGCATGGTCATATCCAGGTACTCGAAGTGATGAGATCGTCGCAATCTCTTAGGATATCTAGTAAGAAGCTCGGCGTCACCGCGCTTCATGTTGCTGCTTACTTTGGACAAGCCGGTGAGTAAGAATCTCATGAAACAATAATTGTTTAAGCTAATTTTATTCTTGTCGGAGAGTTTGAGATTTAATTTGTCTATCACCGAGTCACTGAAAATTGTTCAAGCAATTTTGCTTAATTGTATTATATAATTGCCGAAATGTATGATTTGTAAGATGTATTGAACTATTAATTGTCTAAATGTTGTATAATGTTAACTAACGCACAATTAACCGTTTAACTTTCAAAGTCTACTTTTAATTGTTATTCATTAATATTAATTGTGTTTATGCATAGATTATTAGTAATTAGTATTAATATTAATACTAATTTATCATTAATATATAATATATTAATACTAATTTTATCATTAATATATTAATGATAAAATAAGTATTAGTAAAAGGCTATTATTAAATTTGAATTCATTGGATATATCTGTCCGATATGTTATTGAAATAATTTTTTTTAATAATTTAAAAAAATTTAATTACATTAACCGAGAAAATGATCCTTTAATTATATTTCTTATATAACATTCTTATAATTTCAAAATAAGAAAATTCGATTTTATTTTAGATACGGTTAGAGAACTACTAACTCACATACCTGGAACCGTAAAATCTGATCCACCAACCGGAGGATCCTTAGTGGGAGAATTAGGGGCTGAATCCGGTATGACTCCTCTTCATCTAGCTGCCTATTCTGGAAACGAGAACGTCGTACGACTTCTTCTCAATTCTGCGGGAGTACAGGTATGACTTCGAAAACAATTTTCATTAATAACGATATTTTATTCGGATTTTGTTGATATTAATTTATGACATCTGGTCGGATAAAATTATATTCATAAAAAGTATTTATAAAAAAATACGTGCTCTAAAACAAAGATTTTGATAAAAATTTAAGAACCATAATTTAAATATCATAAACTAAGATACTATAATCATGATAATTAACTAAGAAAAATTAATAATTTAATATATTATACTTATTTAATGTTTTTTTTTATTTCGAGAGAATAAAAATTTTTTAAATTTAGTTATTTTTACATTAGTTTTCTCAAGCTATTAAAAAGGCAAAGCTAAGCTGCCGCATTGAATATTATTCGAATGCGAGGATGTTCTAACCAAAGGTAGACGCAGCGACGACGGAAAACGGCTGGAACCCTCTGCATCTGGCTTGCTTCGGCGGTCACATAACTGTCGTGGGTCTGCTGTTGAGCAGATCAGCGGAGTTGTTGCATAGCGCGGATCGTTACGGCAAGACCGGGCTGCATATTGCGGCGACTCATGGCCATTACCAAATGGTGGAGGTTCTTTTGGGTCAAGGAGCAGAAATAAACGCCACCGATAAGAACGGTTGGACGCCGTTGCATTGTGCGGCGCGTGCCGGTCATCTGGACGTCGTGAAGCTACTAGTGGAAAGCGGCGGATCTCCAAAAACCGAGACGAATCTCGGCTGCGCACCAATTTGGTTCGCCGCTTCCGAGGGTCATAATGATGTGTTAAAATATCTTATGGAGAAGGAGCACGATACGTACGCTCTGATGGAAGATAGGAGGGTAAGATATCCGTTCTGATAAGAGCAACAGATGAAAACTGTTCAAACATCGAATTTCTAAACTGCAAATTTTCAAGCTATGATGTAGAAAAGTTCATATAATTTTTTTATATAATTTGTTAATTTCTTTATAAATATGTTACACGTAAAAATAATGTCATGGAGTCTTTTTAGATTAACAATTTTCGAAATTTTTGTACATTAAGTATATGACTCGTTCACATACTTATAATCGCGTGAGATCGAAAGACATACGACATTTAAAAACTTTTCACATTTTATCAAACGAAACTAAACTAAATTTGCGTTTTGCGATGTTAAGCACGCGAAGTAAATTATCGTCGGTTTCGTAGATGAAAATTTATTGATAATGTACGTGCAGCTCTGATAATTTTAAATGAGTATCAAGTTCGTATAAAGTTTCGCAGCAGTACAGCAAAAAGCTTTACCGTAGTACAATTAGTTACAAGTAGACTTATAACAATTAATCAAGATATTAATTCAGCGACTAGAAACATCACATTTATAAAACTTAAACTTTATATTTATCATCTGTAGTTTAAAATGTCATATAATCTTAATAACTTAACCGTGATATCATTTTTCAAAGCCTCTAGACGCAATTATAACTTTATTTTAAAAAATATAAAATTGTTTCTGTAATAAGTTACATAACTTGTATATATTTATATGCAGTGTAAAATTTGTTATCTGTTTCATATCTGGCATAGACAAATAATTATCACAACGATGTCCAGAATACAGTATTACAGGAACTTTCAATTTTCTTGAATTTAGTTTGATTTTCAAACTAATCGTTGCATTTACAGTTTGTCTACAACATGATGGTCTGCAGTAAGAGCCATAACAACAAACCGATCGAAGAATTCGTACTGGTGTCACCCGCGCCAGTCGATACCGCGGCCAAGCTATCCAACATCTACGTGAAGCTTTCCGAAAAGGAGAAGGAGCGCGCCAAGGATTTGATCGCGGCCGGGAAACAGTGCGAGGCAATGGCCACGGAGTTGCTGGCTCTGGCGGCGGGCGCTGATTCGGCCGGCAGGATCTTGACGTCGATGGATCGCAGGAATGTCGAATTCCTGGACGTGTTGATCGAGAATGAGCAGAAGGAAGTGATCGCGCACACCGTGGTGCAGCGCTACCTGCAAGAGCTATGGCAGGGTAGCCTAAATTGGAGCGCGTTCAGGACGATCCTGCTGTTCATCGCCTTCATCATATGCCCGCCGGTCTGGATGGTGTTCGCCCTTCCACTCGGTCACAAGTACAATAACGTACCTATCATCAAATTCATGTCTTATCTCACGTCGCACATTTACCTGATGGTTTTCCTGCTACTGGTGGGTATCACGCCAATCTATCCGGTGGTGAGGTCCAACCTGATACCGTACTGGTACGAATGGTGTCTGCTGGTGATGCTATCGGGACTGTTGCTGTTCGAGCTGACGAATCCCAGCGACAAGAGCGGTCTTGGTTGGATCAAGCTGGCGGTGCTGCTCTTCGGCATATTCGGCGTCGCGTTTCACCTGATGGGATTCGTAATCGTCGAGAGACCGTACTGGCCGACCCTCCTCTACCTGAGAAACCAGCTTTTTGCCCTCAGTTTCCTTTTAGCTTGCGTGCAGATCCTGGACTTCCTGTCGTTTCACCATTTGTTCGGGCCCTGGGCCATCATCATCGGTAATCTCATGAAGGACCTCGCGAGATTTCTCGCGGTGCTGGCGATCTTCGTCTTCGGCTTCTCCATGCACTTCGTCGCGCTCAATCAGGCGTTCAAGAACCAAACGCCGCAGGAAGCGCGCATTGCGGACAGAAGTCAAAGGAAGCCATTCTCCGACGGTAAGTTCAAACAAATCGTTCTCATTTCTATGTTCCCCCCTTCTTCAGTCTTCTTCCCTCCCCCATGTCTCTCTCTTTTTCTGTCTGCCTCTTTTTCTCTTACTATTTTCTCTTACCTTGACGCCAATCCAGAGCTAGTGGCGCAGTTAATTGATTTTTTACAGCCCCGTCTATAGGATATATACTATATACATATACGCGCACACGTACTGTAGATACGACATGTAACGTAGATACGTTATGTAGATACCTACGTAGGGCTAGATCTTAGATTGGCAATCGCTTCGACGCGCGGTACTGGTTTCTATTAACATGTACGTAGACAGTGCTTTCGCCCACGCAGGTGCTAATTCGCGTGGGTACCGAGATAACAGTTCCCGCCTTTGGGCAAATCGGCGAGATCGCGTTCTTCCTCCCCTGTGTTAGTTTAAATCAGGAACTACGCGAGTGCAATTTCGATGAATTCAAATATCGACGATACGAAACCGCGGATCGGAAGTTAAACTCATCGAAATTGCACCGGCTATGCGCTCGGCGCATAATTTACATATTTTACATGCAGGAACAAACATTCACCCCCTGCCCCCGCCCCCGAACGTTTCCCCGTCTCTCCGCTAAAAATTTATTCCCACTTTGAAAGAGTCAATTGACACGTTGTGGTCAGTTCGCACGTTAGATTTCGTAACTATCATTTATTCAAAAATAAAAGAACAAGTCTACTTCATGTCGATCATACTCAGAGACATGCGGAGCGGTACAGAAACAGTAACCGAATGAATTGCAATGATAGATTTGTTGGCCAATGTTACGGAATGGATGATGGAGACGCCACCAACGGCGCCTCCTCGTCGCTACGGCCGCTACAAGAAAAAGAATGACTGTGACGATAACAGCCGAGATTGTAAGTTTTCAGCTGATTGAGAAAGATTAATCAGAAGCAAGCCCGAGTGGAAAGCGAACCGTAACGAAAAAAATTAATCGCGCACGCGGGATGAATGCGGGACACGATCCATCTCGGTGTCGTCTCGTCTGCATCGTGCATTTGGCCAGTGTGTGTTGTCTGCTGAGACTGCTGCCTGATATGACGAAGCGAAAGAAAAGAGAACGAACAAGAACCGAAAAAAAATCACGCAAAATCGAATAGCATTCCTTGTTCGCGTGGGTATGCTGTGATTCGGAGGCGACGGTGAAAAAGATGAGGCAAAAGCGATTGACGGAGAAACTCGCTGAGAACAATATCCCTTCCTTTCGTGCAAATAGCACTGCAGTCGTTTTAAAATCTAATCGGCGGCAACGACCATTGCGATCGCGGTAATTGCGGAATTTTTAAAAATTCCTTTTCACATTTTCTCTTTTACTTCCGGTCTCGTCCCGCGGATTTAGAGCGAAGCGTCCGCATCGCAGCGTACCGAACAAATATTTATGAAATTAGTCTAAAAGCTCGAGAGCGACGTTTCTGTCTATGCAATTGATTTAGCTGTCGATTTAGCATTACTTGCCGGAGCATATGTGCTCGTGTCTCTTTCACAGCCTCTTGCCCGTGTGCATCCCCGTGTCTCGCCTGTACGTATGTGTCCTGTATATGTATTATACATACATGAACGCACACACACACATATATGTGTACGTACGTGCGTGTTTCTCTGTATCTGTTGATAATTGTGAGTTGCTAGAAATCGTGTTTATGCTGGACGCCGTTGTTGTATGCAATTTCATGATGTGCATCAAGCGCACGGTCATTTTTATGTGTGACTCGATCGACTTTTGCGGACTGTCCCACACCCCACGAAGAATCGTTCCCTCGTTTCCGCTCCTTTTTTTCTCCATTTTTCTCCTTTTCTTCCCCACGGACCGTTACAGGACGACCTCGGGCCTGGAAAGAGGATCTTTTCGCCCTTTTCCCCCCCACCGTGTCCTTTTGCATGCAAGTAACATTTTGCGCAACGTGACGCGCCCCGCCTTTGGAGTCGCGCAAGCCAGGCAAGCAAGGAGGAGGGCGTGCATCTCCGAATCTGCATGCCGCATCCTTTTATATCCACTACAAAACGTAATAATATCGCGCGACACGTTTCAAAATCGCCACCCGCGCCCTCCTCTCTTTCTCTTTTTCTCTCTCATTCAGCATGGAATGGCACGACGAATGATCCCTCCCTCCCCATTGTTCGATCACTAGTTGCCTCGAGAAAAGGCGCACCGGTATCGGAATGCATCCTCCCCCAATTAGCGAAACGCATCGCAGGACTCGTCGCGCAGGACGATAAAACTCCATCGTCACGGGTATCCTTTAGACGAAGAGACAAAAAAAAAGAGAGAAAAAAATAGAAAAAAAGGGAAGCGCGATTACATCCGAGTCGGATGTAAGTGCAAGACGAATTAGAGCGACGAGGCTGAAAAGACGAGTGACAGTACGTACGCGACTGATGATCGCAGCCTGCAATGAGGAGGTTCATGGCATGCATCCGGCGTTAGTCCGCAGCCGCAGCTGCAAGAGCATGGCCAGAGTCTATATAAAAGATATGCATGAGCATGTTCGTTCCGTTTGTTCGTTCGCTCGCTCGCTCGCTCGCTCGCTCGATCGTTATGTACGTTATGGAATAACTCACATGCGCATTCGTAAACTAAATAGTGAGTACCCACCAGTAGTAGCCGATCTGTAATGGCACTGAAGCAATGAGCTAAAAAAAAAATAAAACGAGAATAAGAGAGCCTTTAGAGCTATCAAGAAACGTCTTGTGTGTGTGTGTGTGTGTGCCTCGTAATTCCAGTAAAGATGAATCCGGTACTCGCCTTCGAGTATCTGTTCTTCGCCGTCTTCGGCCAAACGACCCACAGCGAGCTGAAGGTCCAGAACGATCAGCCGCAGTGGACCTCGGTCCTCTTCAAGTTGACCTTCGGCGTGTACATGTTGGTCTCGGTAGTGGTGTTGATTAATCTGCTGATCGCCATGATGAGCGACACTTATCAACGGATACAGGCGCAGTCGGACATTGAGTGGAAATACGGACTCAGTAAACTGATACGAAACATGCACAGGTAAGCCTGCGACCTTTTACGACTCTCCCCGAACTTACACACGTCCGCTATGATAAACCGCTATGATAACCGAAGCGCGGGTCGGCCCTGGACGAAAATAGCATGCCCGATTTATCTTTTCCCACGGTTCGGCCGGAATACCGACGTTATAAATAGAATTAACGTTACTTTGAGAAGCAACGTCTCTCGCGGTTTCCATCGCGTTCCCCGTCGCGACTCACCTGACGCAGACAAGACTGGATCGTTGCACCGTTCGCTTTTACAATGCTTTTACGTACAACCTCCGTACCGTCCGCGGTCTCGAGCGGTCCCCTAAGTAACTCGCTCAGTTAAGCATTCGGCGGTAACGGAGCATTCCGTGTTGGGTACGCGGTTGCGTGTTGCAGAACTACCACAGCTCCGTCCCCGCTAAACTTGTTCACCACCTGGACCGTGTACTTCATCAAGCTGTGCAAGCAGCGCAAAGCTAAACGCAAGCGGCCTTCGTTGGTACACATGATGGGGCTGGGGCGTGGCAGTCGTATGTCACCGAGGTCCAAGATGGGCGCGAAATGGTTGGCCAAGGTTAAGAAAGGTCAGGTCCGTCCGAAGGACAGCGTGACCCTTTCCGTAGTGCACCTTAGCCCGCTGGGCAGCCAGCTGTCCTTCAATAGCGCGACCAGAATAGAAAACGTAGTGGACTGGGACTCGATTAGGAAGAAGTATCTCGCCCTCACCGGCAATGAGCCCGAGAAGGATGATTCGGAGAAGGAGGAGAAGGGCGACGCGGACGAGAAGGAGGACGAGAGCGGGCCGACGGCATCCAACGCCTCGACGGTGCCGGCGACAGTCCCGAATCCGCCCATGTAAAAAGACATCGCCGTCGCCCTTTACCACCCTTTGGTCCAATTGCCGAGTGCGCGAGTGCTCCGCGCGGAAAGCAGCGCGAGAGCAAACGAGCGACCAAGGCACCGTCGCACGATCGCGCTTTGTATTATCGCTTACTAGACCGACTCTAGCGACCAAGTGTGCGCTAAAGATACCCGTCACTCATGAACAGTATTTAAAATTGTAAACCGCTACCGCAGACACAAATCCTCAGACGATCGAGCGAGACCATCGTAGAGGATCCCCGCGCGATCCTCGACCGCACCGGCGCGGCGACCAGCCGAGCATTTGAGCATCTAAGTAAGTAAAGCCTCTCGACGTGTGTGTGATTACACATGAATCTCGTAGGAACGCATATAATTGATGTTGTTTGTGAGATATATGAGAATGGGCCAATTTCCGCCGTCACATCATACCCTTTCCGTCACATTTCACGACCGGATGACGCCTGCGAATGCCGAATCGCCACGAATCCCCGCCGTCACATCCGCTCGCTCTCGATGTTTCATTGAATGTTGAATCATTCATCCGCGACACCATAGCGCGTTATCATAGGACGCAGATTTTTATCTCGATCGATTCACTGCGACGAGATTTTCCATTAGTGAGCCATCGCTGTAAACATTAATTAAAGTTGAATGAAACGGCTTGACTGAATTCGTGGCTGTTAATTCTGAAAAGAAGCAGAAGGAACATCTTAAAGCTAACACTAAGTCTCAGCTGTTAATTTTAACTAATGTTTACATGGACTGTTTGTAATAATAAAAGTATACTTGATATCGCAAATATTTAAAGGCACATTTAAATAACCCAAGGTCTGTTACTTTGTAAAATGTCCTTTAAATATCTGTAATATTTGGGATAACATGCACGTAACATATATAAATCACAAGTCTCCTAGTTTCTTTTTATGTTTCATGCGCTTAAAATTAGAAACCGTCCCGTTTAGACCAAAGCGCGTTTTTCTTAGGCGCTTGGACGTTTTTCTGACGACAGGCAAAAAGTGAGGAGTTTGTACGAGTCGCAGCATATATACCCTGTATGGCTTGAAATCGATCTTTTTTGCGACGTTTGGTAGTAGCAACGTTTAGCATGTGTATGGACAGTGGCAGAGAATTTTTGCATATCGTCCACGCGCATATGAAGCACTTTACGAGACACCTTGTTTAACGCGTATTTACAGTAAAGATGGATCCCATACTCGCGGTCGAGTTATTGTTCTTCGCCATCTTCGGTCAGACGACCCACGAACAATTCAAGGTACACACGGAGCAGCCCCATTGGACGACCGTCCTCTTCAAGCTCACCTTCGGCATTTACATGTTGGTGTCGGTGGTGGTGCTTATTAATCTCCTGATCGCTATGATGAGCGATACCTATCAGCGGATACAGGCGCAGTCGGACATCGAGTGGAAATATGGACTGAGCAAGCTCATTCGAAATATGCACAGGTAATAAGACGAAGAAAAAAAAGAGAGAGTGAAAAGAAAGAACGGTAGGTTGTTGCATGTTGCATGAGAGCACCGTTTACCGTTTATCGCACTAATCCAACTTTTAATACGCGACAGGACCACCACGGCACCGTCTCCACTGAATCTCCTGACCACGTGGATCACGTATTTCGTCAAGGTTTGCAAGAAGCGCTTGACCAAAAAGCAACAACGGCCCTCTCTGATGCACCTGATGGGCGGCGCCCGCCTGTCCCCTCGCACTAGAATGGGAGCCAAGTGGCTGTCCAAGATAAAGAAGAACACGCAGGTGGGAACACACAAGGACAGCGTCGCGTTATCAGTGGTCCACCTGAGTCCTCTCGGCAGCCAGCTGTCCTTCAGCAACGCAGTCAAGATCGATAACGTTGTTGACTGGGACGTCGTTAGGCGCAAGTACAGAGATCTTTACGGCGAGAAGATCGAAGAGAAGCCGGTCGAGGAGAGTAAGGAATCGACCGAGAACCCGTTGGCAGTTTTAGAAGACTCGTCGAGCGCTGCCGAAAAAACGAGGCTTGGACTTGGAGCTTGAGCGAGAAGGCAAAATAACTGTCGACAATATGTTACATAACTCTGACGAAACAGAGAGAGAGAAAGAAAGAAAGAGAGATCAAAGCTCTTCCTATTATCGCAGATTCGTCGCATTTAATGCGTTTATTTGTACATATATCGCCGTGAAGCGTATACGGAGGACCTTGTCAGTATTTTCGTATAAATAAACATCTAAGCTCGACTTTGCGTCGCCTGTACAGTTATTGTTAACTAGCAAACCTGTACTCCTTGTGATCCATAGTCTAATCAATTACCTATAACACGTTTTAGAGGCTACCATGGGGAATACCCGTGTGCATAGGGATCGTTCCACGTCACATTTGACGGTTAGTCATCAACATTATTTAATTATGAAATTCTCTTCCCACTTGGAATGTTTTATTGATCATAATGTACGATATATACCTTATATATATGTATATCTATAGAGCGCAATTGCGTAACGGCTCTGTTGCAACGATGCACGCACCGATCATTATGCCTGCATCATGTTGCTCACGATATTTTCGTGTAATATATCGGCGCGCCCGATACACATATTTGTAGGATGTGTATCTACGTAGGGCCGTGATATTAGAAATGCCTTCGAAACTCACATCATTATATATTTATATATATATATATACACATAAACTCGATGTGTAGCATGTATATTTGTTAATGTTGACGTTAATCGGAGTTAAACGCGTCTACAGGATTCACCTCTCGATCATTCGCATGTTGTAAGTTCGGCTGGCACGCATCATAAATGTATACCCTATAAAAAGAAATAGTTAAATTGAAGCGAATTTAATATAAGAGATTTTTTTCTGTATGATGAACGCTTAATTTTTAAAATCAGAATTTGTTTAGAAATTTGGAATCTATTTCTATCTTTTTCTATTCGTAATATATATAAGATCACACAAACGATTTTTAAATTGAATGTGAAATTAAAGAATAGTTTTATACGTACACGAAATTAAAATTGTTTAAATTTTTGATTAATTTACCATAAAAATAAAATGCGTAGATAGAGGTAGGAGAAAAAAAAGTTCAATGATTCTAAAATTTGTTCCTGATTTCGTAGATTAAGAATTCATAATTTTACAGAAAATAAAATCTCCAAATATATTCCTTTTAATTTCTCTATTTCTCGCAGAGTTCATAAAGCGAAAATCAAAAATGCAGTTCTCACGTTGCAAGCCGCATTCATCGCATCCATCTTGTATTTGTGAATGCGTTTAGAAAACTTTTCACCGACATATCGAATGCGGACATCTCTTTGCAGTTTATCATTCATCGTCAATATTTGCTCATCGAAATCTCTCGATACGCGCTGCTCATCCCATCGCATGTTTTAGGTTTTACAAAGTTCGCTGAATTTTCTTCTGATTGATCGCCAATTTTTACTGAACGAAGATTAGGATAGTTGACCATCGCCAGCATGAAAATTCTACAGCTCGAATTAATTATATTAATAGCTCGAAAACTGTAAATATTATATGATTTTTTCTGCTTGTAATCAGAATGACAATGAATAGAGTAGCGATAATATCAATCCATTCGCAGTGGTGTAAAATAGTCTAAAATTTGCAATTATATCTGCAATGTCTAAATAATTACTAGTTACGAACACTGCCTCAGTTGTACTATACCGCTCTATTAGCGTAGGAATAAAACTAATTCAAATGCTATAATTTTTAATGACGTATAAATAGGTATGACAATTGAGATTAATATATCAGTAAGATTCTTTTGAGACTTACCGTTCTTTTTCTCTGTTTGCACAGTGAAAGTTAATGCGATTGATATCACGGAGAATCTTTTCTTCGCCATTTTCGGCCAAAAAGACACCGATGCCTTTACAATTACATTAAAGAAGAACCAGCAGCCATCGTGGATAATTTATTTTTTCAAGGTAATTTTTTCAGGAAACAATATTATACTAATTATTTGTATGTGCAGCTACTTTAAGTTTAAGAAATATTTCTTTCCTTTCAATAGGTGTCATTTTCATTATACATGCTCGTCAGTGTCATAGTGCTGATTAATCTATTAATTGCTATGATGAGCGACACATATCACAACATTCAATCACAGAGTGACATCGAATGGAAATACGGTCTTAGCAAATTAGTTCGTAAGATGCAAAAGTAAGTAAACATAATTGCAAAGAACAATATTTCGCGTACACAAGAGTATTTAATCTTTAATTTTTATGCCTTCAATATAGATGGATTTTGCAACTACGCTTTTGTTGAATTACTTTAAATTAATTTAAAATTAAGATTTTTGCTTAATGATATATCGACATTTAAATACGAAAAGATTTTTAAACACCATGTAATTTTTTTCATTACACTTTCATATGAAATTTTAAATGCAGTTTCTTATCATCTGTATTTAAATTTGCAAATCTTTGCTGTAATTTTATTCTGATTTTTATTTTTTAAGAACAAGAACAGCTCCAGCGCCATTAAACCTAGTCACCACATGGGCAGCATATCTTAAGAACGCTTGTATGAAGGAACGAATTGCAAGGCAGAAAATCGGCAGATCACGTGGATACATGGAACCCGATATGCATCCAAGCGTATTTCCAAAAAAATATTCTACCGTACGTAGATATTATCATACTTATTACATATAAAAATATTAGTTTACTAATAAAATTTATAAATATCATATATTTGAATGATCTAACAATTAATGGCTCCAAGTGCCTCGATTTTGAGAATATGTTATAGTATAAATAAAAATAAGAGACATATCTTTTTATAAATTCTCATGCACATTAAAAAGCAGTATCTTTTTCAAAAAATTGGCTTTTAACTTTTCAAGCATATATCATCGAAAATTTTCGAGAATTTTTAAATGTTTTTATAATAAAATTAAAGTTTAAAGACACATTAAACTTTTTCTTTTTTGTTAAATAAATTCTACACACGTCCACTTTCTATTTCATTTTAGAATACTAGAATGCTTCCACTACCACGAGCAGCGAAGGAACGAATTAACTTCTCATTGCTTCAATCAAGTTCGGCTACCAGTCAAACTTCTTTAAATAATATTCCGAAGATACAAGACGTTGTCGATTGGGATATAGTCCGTAAAAAATATCGTATGCGATTTGGAGATGAAATCGAGAAACCGTCCACTGAAAAGGCGACGCTTGCTGAAATGGCTTAAACAATAAAACTAACGCGCGCAGTATACTCCATTATTACATGCAAATATCCATATGCGTAATTTTTTTATTATTTTATATCGGCTTATTTTATATATCGTAATATATTTGTAATAGGGATATCATATAAGAGTAAAGTACTTTCTACGTTTGTACGTTTTCTTGTGATATCGCTAACTCTAATGAAATACATATATACGTGTCGTAAGTATAAATATTGAAGTTATATCTATTTCCATTATTGTTCATTTTATCTTGCCCTTTCCAAACGGTGGCTGCGCATTGGTTTGTAGATAATAAATACCTTGAGCGTCGGTGTTGATAAATTCGCCCATAACGACAGTGCTGGAATTATTATCGCCGCATTTATCAAGCTGGAAGTCCATCCAGCTGGAGCATTGCACGGCGACGAAACCATCAGGATGCACAATGGATTCGGCAAAAAACTGGTACGACCTACCGTGACTGCAGGTTTCTAAAAATATAAGCTAGATCAATATCTTCGTGCACGTAATATTGTAAAATTCAATGTTAACATCGTACGGGATGAAAATACAGGGCATCCGGGTTGCCTAAATGTTCCTCCGTTCGGGTAAAAATCCACGTGGCCGATGGGTCTGAGGAAGCCTAAACTGCCGGCACAAGTGTGAATAACATCCACAAAATTGGCGTCCGCGGAGTCCAGTCGCTCCTCTGTATCCTTAAGGTAAGGCGTCTCGAATGCCGGTCCAGCTGGATCGAGTCCGGTGATTCGACCGAGCTTCTTCGACATGTAATTACCGACGTATCCGGCTATATGAGCACCCAAACTATGTCCCAAAATGTGAATATCATCGAAAGAAACTTCAGTCTCTGATATTAGAAATTCGATAAACGCAGCCACGTATTCTCCCACCTGCAAAACACGAATCTTGATTTCGCATCACGTTCTCACAAAATACCTTGTAAAATATAAATGCGCGTGAAACTGAATCAAGAATTCTCGTAACTTTGCGACATCAATTTCATCTTTTATTGCGACGGTTCGCATACAATTTATATATCGTGTAACGGAAAAATCTTTTCTATTTAAACGTAATTTGCGTTATTCTTTAAAACAAACCTTTTTTTATTTTATTTTATTATACTCTTATTTTATTTATTATATTTTTTATTTTATCGTATTCTGCATTGATGTAAATTTTGCAAGCAATATTTTTCAAAAAAATCAGGATTTAATTTTTTTTACTAATTCAAGTATCTTTCGCAGAATATGTCAATTGTTTCATCGCTCACCTGATGAGTAAGTTTGACGGACGTTAGATATTCTTTAGTCGAACCGGCGAACCAATCTATGCAAATTACATTATAATCCCCAACGCTAAGGTAATTTCGCCGAATGTCGTGTAGCCAGAAAGCATTGCCGCTCTCTGTCCATCCGTGAATAATAATCTTAGTTGGCCAGGCAGGATTAAAAGGTGATTCCTTCAGTTGAGTGGCATCACCCACTCGTAGAGATACAGATTGCTCCTTATTGTCCTTCGTATAAAGCTCATAATTTATATCCTCCGCTTTAAACTCTAAATCGAATATATTACCGATCGCACGATCATTTGAAATAATTGATGTCGGTTTCAAAAGAGCTTCCAAGATACCTTCTTCGGGATGATGGTCTTGAAAATTTTGAATCGACGGTCGATTACCCAATAATTCAGCTGTATTAAAAGGTACATCTAAAAACAAATAGGAATCGATGGTACGTTTACTTCTACTTATATAATTGGATTATTCTATTTTTATGACAAAGTTTAAATAATTTATATAAGAGAAATCACAATACTTAGGAATAGAAATACGAAGGACGTTGCAACAACAGACATCGTGATATCTTTCGATATTTCTGACGGACAGTTTCTTATATACCTTTATATTACATAAGAGCAGAAATATTCTTAGATCACTCGATCCATTAGATCTTATTACTAACGTCAAACAAGAAAATGCATAATACGAGTTGCTCCACGGACTTCCGGTATTTGTTTATTCTAATTTAAATATAGAGATAAACAGAGTCGCGTATTACGCAGACTGATTTATTTCCATATTCATATTTTTATTATATACGTACTACAACATATACATTTCATGTTTAGGATTAAATATGATTAAATAGTAGGATTGTTAATTATTTATAACTTTATTGTGCTAAGAAAAAATACAAAAGAATACAAAAATATTATAAAAACTTAAAAAAATATAAGAAAAATTGTACATTAAGAAAAAAATAATGCAATTTTAAATATAATGCTGTGTGTAACTTGTAACTTTATGATCTGTTCTTCTGGAGGTATACAGTTTCTTTGCCATTTCTGGTAGAAGTAACAACATTCAATCCTAAAATAGCAGCTTCTTCACGTACAATTTCATACTCTTCTTTTGTAATGCCTTCTGAGAGAGATTGTCTTACTACGTCTTCACTAGAGATAAGAGTTTCACACAAATCACGTACAGCTTTTCGAAATTCGGTAACTTTTTTTTGGTTGTCTTTGGATTTAAAGCAATTTTTATACATGCGCTTTGATATTTGGTTATATTCATACTGTTTCGCGTTTGCCTATAAAAAATAAATCTTATTACAAAGAAACCATTTTGGAAAAAACTTCAACTTACTATTTGAATTGCTTTTCTAATGATTTCATCATGCGGCTCTAATGAACGAGCTTTCATCAATTCCTTCAATGCATCCTCGTATTCTCCAATAGTTATCAAAGCTTTCCCAAAACTAGAATTAAAAAAATTTTTTTTATAATACTAATATGTTTATACACATATAAACATAGTGAAATCAGCTAACAACAATACATACTGATAATAGCTTTTAGCTGTTTGTATTGGTACCTGCCTCAAGACTATGCAAGCCTTAAGAGGCAGATTTTCCTTGTTGTAACAAAGTCCAAGGTTAGTGTAAGCACGTGAGAGAAGTTCATTCATTTTCCTTTCTTCCTCCTCGTCTTTTAATTTGATCGTTTCTAAACAATCAATAGCTCTTCTATATCTGCAAAAAAAAATATATTTTATGATCATTGCAGAAATTTGCAAAAATTTCATAACATCGATTACTTACTCTCGTATTGCCCGTTTGTAATTTAATTTTGAGCAATAATCTTTCGCAGTCACAAGCATATGCTTTACAGGCTCTACCACATGAGCAAACAACTGTCTCTCCTCTGTGCTGAGATCTGAATACGTGAGTGCACAGCCATCGTCAACATAATCCATCAAATGAACTACAAACACAACTTCCTCATTAGGTGGGATACGAGGCGGACAGCCGATGGCCTTGAAAGCCAAATCAGGATGTATCAGAAACACTGATATTTCATGCCTCCGCATAGAAAGTATTCCAAGTTCTAAACCAGATATGATAGAACCTTGGCCTAAACGTAATGATCTTGGTCTTCCACTAGAGTAAGTCGAGTCGAAAGGCTCATCTCTATACTCAAAATATCCAATATAATGGACAGTGACCTGAGCATTCGACGGTACAACATCTCCAGTACCTTTCTGCTTAATGAACTTCATAACCTAGTAACATTTCATTGTCTGTTAGAATTACATTCGTGAATAATCATAATCTTTATTTAACTGCGTATTTGTCAAGAAAATCAATGATAATATCTCTCATCTTTGTGAGAAAAGAGTGTTAAAAAAAATAATATAAAATTGACTAACTTTTTCATCTGTGGTCAAGCTCGTCATCTTCATTTTCAGCTTTGAGAAACTCATGCCACAGAGGGACATGACTCCAGTCTCATTATCGTCATCATCATCTTCGAAATCGTTCATGTTCAACATATTCAACATCTCATCGTTGCTGAACTGTACATGAGGCGAAAATGCGAATTCCTCATCGTCATCATTGTTAAACTCTTCTCCAATTTCGAACGTCATTCCGTCTTCGTTTATCAAATCACTGTAACGTTTGTTACGTGTGAGGAACAACACAGTCTCGGACATGCGAGTTTATTATTATAATTCATTTACCTGAGCGTGAGACCACTCATCAAGGAGCCTATATGTTTGGCCATCTTTCAGACGAATGAATTCCGTTACAAAAATACTTGTGGCAACCAATTCGCCTTTAACTTCCTTTAACGTAAACCGAGCCGACTTCTCTAGAACCGAGCCGACTTCTGTTTTTCACATCCACCCACAAGTATACACATTGTCTGTGAGAGTGTCACGTGACCTGAGTATGTACATCACGTGACTGTTCTCAACTGTTCTCAGAGTACACTTAATATCATTCCTTATTCTTGGAAGTAAAAATAATGACGAAATGAGCAATCTAATAGTATACATATAAAAGTCTGTGGACGAGAGTATAGCGTTTAAAATTGCTCTCATATTTTCAATTGTCCACTGCTACTCGGTCGCATCTAAGCATTCTGATCCGAGAGTGCTGGAGAGTGCGCTAACGTTGCAGATACACTTTACGCAGACGCACTGCGCATTCAACAGGCAGAACATCTCGCGCGAAATCATGACTGCATCGCAGACATATAAGACGCGCGCATTTTTTCTATACTTCTGTAGTAAACGTTACGCATACTGTAGATACATGCGTACATATACGCTTTATGGAATGCAGCTCATATTACGTTGTTATCGTTATTTCGTAGCACTGTAGAAGCATTTTCACTCCGAATTTAATTGCCGCACGGAATATGATATAAGGATCGAGAGAGGTATTTGCATGCTGTGAATAGCGGAAGTGATAAGAAGACAAGATTGGATTGATCTTCTTATTTTTGAGTAAAGCAAACGGTTCATACAAAGTTACAATGATACGTTAAATATACGTATTTCTTATAAATATACGACATATAAATATGTTACCCTAAATATACATTGTATTTATGAAATTATTTTTTAAGTTAACATTGTTAATTTATAGTACATATAGTTTGTATTTTATGCATATATACACAAAACATTTTTGGATTGTGTGCGTAGTACAAAAAATATTTTCATTGCAATCATAATTCTTTTTTTATTGCTTTTTTTATAATTTATAATTATAACATTATATTTATTAATAACTCTAATTCTATAATTCATAATTTTTTCTTATTTACGGCTATGTACGTCAATATGATTTTTACAATAATAGTGGTGTTGTACGTGCGCTTCGCGGGCGCTATTTTCCTCTCCTCTCCTTCTCTCTCTTAAAAAGGAGATGTAGAGATTTAATTGTTGTCACTTTTCCGCGATGCTGATTATTTCTCTCGCTTCGTTCGCTCTTACTGCGAGAGTAGCTATCATCGCGGAAATGTATGTATTGTGATAGTTTTGACAGTTCATGTGATGATAGCTACTCTCGCAGTACGAAGTGAGCCAAGCGAGAGAACCAATCAGCATCGTGGAAAAGTGGCAATTAAATCTCTACATCTCCTTTTTAAGAGAGGAACAATTGCATTCCAAATTGAATCGAATAGACAAACATAAGACAAATGGAGATTACACACACTGAAAAAAAATTCTGGTTGTAAACGGACGAAGCACAGAAAATCTTGTAGGATTGATCAAATATTCTTGGTTATTATAGATTATAAAGTATTGAGTTCTTTTATAATAACCAGAATATTTGATCAATTCTACAAGATTTTCTAATTCGTCCGTTTACAACCAGAATTTCTTTTTCAGTGCATTGTTCATTTAAATAGTTTCCTTCGTTTCTTCGTCTCATCGATGTCCTCATTGAATTTCTGATCAATTTGTTGGAAAATTATCGATTAGCGAGCATTACGGATATGTAACCGGCTGATGTCTTTATCAACTAAAAAAAAGTATAACGAATGTATATTAATGAAACAGTGCTGCTATTATTTAACAAATTAATTGTCGAGTCAGTTAATCGCATCTATATGAGCATGTAGAATTACGAACACTTACACTACAAAACAAAGACAGTGTCATGGGAAACATCCTGCCCGCGGTAATGTATAGAGGTTTTTCGGCGCGAATCATTATCATCATCAAATTTTTGGCTTCATTCGGCGTTCTCAAGTACCACGTGTAATTATATGCCGCATAAAATATTCCTTCGGCCTATAAATTTTATTACAACCATGAAATCTCTATTACCTAAGACTCTATTACTCGTAAATAATAAAAAACGAATTTATTTATTATTATTAATAAAAAAGTGATTTTTATGTAAATTATTAAGACAGATAATTTCTAGAAATTCTCTTATTTTGATAAAAAGGAACACTGCAACTTTATAATGCTATCTACTATACTGATATATTTGTACTGAGAATGAGCGCTTACTTTTGCTATAAGAATCTCCCCGACCACGCAGTAGAGGCACATATGACCGAATGTATTAACAAGAATCGAAACGAGCCAACACATTCGCATAAAAGAAACCTCCTCGCCGTCCCCGTCAATGATCTAGACACGTTAACATATTTTCTGTCGGTGTTTTTGTTTTGAGAAATTCATTTTAATATCTTAGATTCGTTTCCTTTGGGACGCGTGCGTGTGATTTGCATAAGAAATTGAAAAAGTTACCGCGAGTAAATTATTTTCTTTGCTTCCATCGCAGCGAGAAAATGTGGCAATGAATACTTTATATTATTAATAAAAGGATAACTCTCTTCTCTCGTTCGCCAACTTACGTTAACTATCAGAAATCCTTGTAGGCAAAATAACATAGCGAAATACACTAATAGTGCAAGAAGCATCAAATTGAACGTGTTATCGATGACGTCAACAGACCTATGATATAAGATATCGTATACTGTAACATTAATTGGTTTCGATCGAATGAAAAATCTCGGAGAACATACCATGTGCATTTTGCGAAAATAATTGCATATTTATCCGACATAAGAAATTAACACGATGCAAAAATATCATATTATGCGCAAAAGATAACATAATAGAATAAAATTGAGACACATGGAATTATTATACAAAAATATTATAAAAACTAAGATACATTTGCATTTGTCTGTTTGACAGCTTTATCGTTTGAAGTTTATGTTTGAATCACGAAAAGGCGTATAACGTACAAATGGCTTGGCATAATCTAATAATTACTATTGCATAACATATACAATAGTAACAATTGAATTGTTTTAGATAGAAATGCATTTGAACTTTCTTCACACGCGCGATATGTTTCAGCAGCTTCGACTAAATTACCATACTTCCCTCGTCTTCTTGTATATTATTTAAAAAAAAAATGAGTAAATCATACATCGAGTTTAATACAACCTAATGAGACGCAGATGATCCTTGATATTGAGGGACAATCCGGTGCTGAAGTCTTTGAAGCTGTTCAAATTGAGCATTCGCTCTTTGAGAATTTCCAATTGGGCGCATATGTGAAATACGAGCAAACACAGAAAAGTGTCGATGCCCGTGTAAGAGATCGCGGCCATCAAGATCGATATAGCTTGGGCGGTGATCAGGATTTCGTAATCCGGTGTCTCCGTTATATCTCGCATATAATACGTTTGCACCAGCATCGGTCTTCCTGGGTCTGTCAAATTTGTCAGATATCTCGTCGAGTATCCAAAGCAAGGAGGGATGATGAGTATGACGCACGCAAAGCCCATCATGCTACATCCGAACATGACCGTCACTCTGGCAATTCTCGCTTGCTTTATCATAGTGTCTCGTTCGTACACTGTTTTCGTCCTAAGCCAATCTTCCACGATCATACTTATGACTGGTTCAAGATCTTCAGAGAAGGATGCAAAAGTATTGGATCGAACTGACGCTTCGAGATGTAGGTAGAATATTATGAAGTAAAGAGATTTACCTTTTTTGTGAAACCACATAATGATAAATTTCATGGCGGTCACTCCGAAGGGCAGACCGATTTGCATATTGTCTGACATCGCAACCATGTCGCCCCAGACTCTCAACAACGCTAATAGTCCGGGTATGACCGATACGCAAAGCATCGTGAAAAAGATAAAGAGGGCGCGTAGATCCGCCAAAAATTTTTGCTGACGATTTAATTTACTGTCTGGCCAGAGACCGATGATCCTCAGATAAATCCGGTTTATTCCGATTGCCCATTCTAAGTCTATGTAATTACCATACTGATTAAATCAACAGATGACAGAGACGATAAATAATCTTAGTAGCAACGCGCAGCTCGAATAAATTAAAAATCAAATCATATAATATTATTTTTCAGAATAATTAATTAAATAGCTGAGATGCGAAAATTCATAAAGTTCACGTAATATTTTGGAGATCGATAGCAAAATATATTTATTTTTGCGTTACTCAATCTTTAAACAAAATCTATTTTATTAATTGTCTGTTTTATTAATTGTCAAGAAAACAGTGCGTCTTGAACCACCGACAAATAACAGTTCACACGTGAAATCTTGTACTGTAATAAAAGTATATGTAGATTCACATCAATGTCAAGTCTTACAAACGGTTTTGCCAATTATATGTTTATCGATGCAGAAATTAACGATAGAAAAATTTAGACACCTGCGTATGCCAATTCTTTAGAGCTGTCCATGTCCAAGGCTAAACGAAGACTGGCTTTTTTTTATGAATTCAACATACTCCCTTGCCTCTCAGGGAGCACGGCAATTTACGCATGCTCACGGAAAAAGTTCTGAAATGCACGTGCCGAGGTGCAAAGTACGGGCGCTCGTAAATATTTCAGATATTAATGTCTGCCGCATCTTTTTTACGGGCGCGCAATTTCTCGTTCGAAGAAACGAATTCGTATGGCCCTCCTACGGCATCGCTAAATAGTCTATGAATATCTAAACGGGTGCAATGCCCTTCCATTTTCCTGAGGCGCTCATTATTAATTTATCCGCCCGTCTCTTTCCTCGCTTTGAAAGCCTGCTCTTTTTCAATAATTTGCATTTTCTGAAACTCAACTGGCATTTTTCGTCGAACAAACTTTAAAATGAAAAAAATTATTGCGTCGCCTATGTAGCTTCACCAGCGGATGCGTTATACGGGCGGTATATGTTTGTAGCAACGTGAATGGGCCGAAAGACAGGAACACGAAGTAGACTAATCGTCACGGGAGTTAATAAAATGGAATAAATGTACGTTAAGTAGAAAACGTGCTGGCTAACGCAGTGCAATGAAAAATAAGAAACAATTGTGTATATCAAACTACAAATTATTAATATGTAAGTGTGTGCAAGAGAGGACACGTTGATTCATTAGCAATATTATTTAAAATAGCGCGATTGTAATATAGCGAGATATTAAACACGTTGAGGCTATTGTACATTTTAAAAATTGAATTAATATATTATGAGAGAGATAATATAAACTTAACATTACATAATTTAATGTATTTAAAACAAATGTTTTTATGTCATCTTCCAAAATTCCGGATCAATTAGATTATCCTTGAATGATAAAATATTACATAGATGATAAAGATTACAACATTCTTAATGCGAGTACAATTATTTATTGTAGTTGATTATACATATGAAAGTCCTCTCGTCCAAACGATTTCGCTTTGTTCACGCGAAAAAGCAAAAGTTCGTTGGCGCATCGATTGATGCTTAATATTATTATTCTTTTTTATCGCAAAAAATCAGATTCCATTGAAAATTGCCCTGGTTAAATTATTCAGTGTCTAAATATCATCGATTGGCAACCAACACCGATATGTATCCGGCTGACGTTTTGATCAACTGAAAGCAAAAGTATAAAACGATTAAGTGACGGTAGTGAAAATGAGTAACGTGTGTTACAATCATAATTTAAATAATTCGTTTTAATATTTTATTTTATTATGTGGATACTTGGACGAATAATAGCAAGCTATCTTACGCTACAAAACATGGATAGCGTCATTGGGAACATTTTCCCCGCGGTGATATAAAGAGGTCTGTCAGCACGGATCATTATCAGCATCAGATTCCTGGCTTCGTTTGGTTTCAGCGAATACCACGCGTAGTCATACACCGCATGATATATATCTTCACACTGCATTATATATTATTAAATAAGTTCATATAAAAAATTTTTCATACATGTACAACAGAAATAAAATGCACGCTATTGTGCGGTAATTAATGCGCTAAAAGATCGCAGTAAGTAGGCTAAAATGCTAACGTAGCTTTTCAAGAAATAATCATGAAAACTGATATATTCGGCGCACATCGAACATCGAAAGAATTTTTTATTTCATAACGATGCGTTACATTCACAATGGATTGTATAAACAATTTATGACGTAACAGATGGAATAACCAAAAATGTGGTGAAATAATACTCACTTTTGCAATGAGAATTTCACCGACTACGCAGTAGAGCAACATATGAACGAACGTATTAATAACTACTGAGACGAGCCAACATATTCGCGGGAAGGAGACATTGCCACCATCATCAATTATCTATACACGTTAACATATATTGCGTAATTATGTTTCTTTTTCTTTTATCCTGTACTTGCATCATTATAAAATGCAACGGTATCGTTGTAAAATACGCAAATTAATGGAATTACCGTTGTCCAACACGTGTGCATTAATTAAGTACTTACGAAGAAAAAAAATAAAAGAAAACGATTTTCGTGACAGACATTTACGTATGTACTAGTAAGACAACAGATATTTTTGTATAACTTCATTTAATGTACTTATCAAAGTAATAAGTTCTCCTTGTGTGACTTACACTAATTATCAGAAAGCCTTGGAGACAAAATATTATTGCGAAATATACTAACAACGCTAAGAGCATTAAGTTGAATGTATTTTCGATAATATCGACGGACCTATGGAGTATAACATTACATAAAATATAAGCCATTCGATTTTATTTACATAATTGATCTTTTAATAGATTTTATGTCTTTATCAGATCAAAATGCATATCATCGCGCAATACATCTCCATCAAAGCATTAACTTTATTATAAATTTTTTATCATAGTTTATGCACTTTTAACAACTTATTTATATCGGAATAAATTACTTACTTTTTTCAACGCAAAAATACAATTTTATTGATAAAATCGCAAACTCATTAGCACTAGATTTGGTTAATTCGATTTTTTCTTTACGTCATAATTAAAAAATAGGAGGACCGCTGAAATTAATCAAATCTATCTAAACCGGTAACAATTTAAAATAAAGGGACGCAATCTGCAACCTGATAAGACGTATGTGATTTTGGATGTTTGTCGACAGTCCGATGTTGAAGTCTTTATATTTATGTAGATTGAGAAATCGAATCTTGAGAATTTCCATTTGGGCGCATATGTGAAAGACAATCAGA
The DNA here is from genome assembly GCA_011636635.1 of Tetramorium simillimum. Classification (NCBI taxonomy): domain Eukaryota; kingdom Metazoa; phylum Arthropoda; class Insecta; order Hymenoptera; family Formicidae; genus Tetramorium; species Tetramorium simillimum. The sequence goes on from VBVQ01001217.1 coordinate 36,071, forward strand.
CCTAGAAAATTGTCGATGCCCGTGTAAGAAAATGCAGCCATTATGACGGCTGCGGTTTGCGCAACGAAAGCGATTTCGAAGTACGGACTCTGCGTCGTGTCTAGAAAATAATACGTTTGCAGCAACAATGGTTTCCCCGGATCCGTGATATTGGTCAAATATCTCATGGAGTGACCGAAACACGGTGGGATGACAATAATGATTATCGCCGAGACCATTATGAAGCATCCTAACATGACGATTCTTCTCGCTATCGCTGCCTGCTTTATCATGATATGCCGCTCCTCCTCCGTCTTCATCTTGATCCAATCTGCCACGACCATGCTTACGACGGATGTGAGATCTTAACAGGAGCAAGAAGCTTTGCAAATTAGATTCTTACTGTTATGGATATAAGAATGTAACTCGTACTGATAATAGCGAAGAAGCATCAAGCGAATGAAGTAGCGAATATCAAGAATTTTTCTCTGCACGATTTAATAATAATGACTATTTTAGATTGTTATATGATTGAAACGTGAAAAACCAAATAACAAAATTAATGCAATCGATGTCTAAAAGAAAAGTAGAAATAAGAAAGATACTTTAAATTTCTTCGAAGAAGCGATATTAAAGAGTTTAGTTATATTTTATTTTTGGTGCAATAAATGTCAAGCATTACCTTTTTTTCGAACCAACATAATGATGATTTTCATGGCCGTAGCTAAGATAGGTAACATGATTTGTAAATTGTCTATTAACGCTATCATATCGTTCCAAACTCTTATCAGCGAGAATATCGCGGGTATGATCGACACACTGATCAATGTCGTGAAAATGATGAAAGCCCGTAGGTTCGCCAAGAACTTCTGTCGATTGCTTAACTTCTCGTCAGGCCATAAACCGATCATTTGCAGGGTAAAGCGATTTATTCCGACAGCCCATTCTAAATCTATATCAATGCCATGACATTACATAATTATATCCTTGATAAATTTGTAAATAAAACTACTTGTTACTATTATAACAAAATTCATATTTTCTTTAAAAATTACTTTTTAAAATATGTAAAGAAATATGCAAGAAACATAAAATATGATATGTAAAATGTGTATAAATCTTATAATATTCAGAAAAGCTTTTATCAGTCGCACTAGAGTGCAGCCAGAGCTCACATTTCTGAACGAGTAATTTTTCAAACACATGTAAAAAACAGTTAAAAACAAAAAATATCCTTTGATCTCGTTTTATCTCGATTTTGTTTCTCTTGATACGTAAAAAAAGTATCATAAATTTTGACATTTGCAATTTGTGTGTGTTTGCAAACCAAAATGCAATTTCACAAAAACAATCGACCTGCATATCCGGAATACTTAGAATTGTCCATGTTCGATACTGCGTAAAGACTGACATGCTTTTCCTTTTTTAATCAACTGTCTTTTTCAGAAGGACTAGTAATGCATAGCAAAACTTCTATAAGTAATATGCTACGATGCAAAATATGGGATCTCATAAATATTACGAAGACGCTGGAACGTGTCCGCTATATCGTACAGTCTGTTGCTAATCGGAAGTTTATAAATTCTTAAACGAGTGAAATAATCCTTATGTTCTTCATATTTTTTATTCATGAAATATTCCTCACATTTTTTACTGCCTTTCATTATTAATTCATTTCACGTCTTTTTTGATGTCACGATCTCTGGTTGCCTTTTTTAGTTTGAATTTTACGAAACTCTACTGCTAAGAGGGAAACTATAATGTAATAATGCAAAAAATGAACATTAACATCGCATCGCTGCAAAGTTTCACAGATGCATCGATAATGATGCATTGTTATAGCAACGTGAAAAAGACAACGAATGTCGAGACAAAGTACGGAGGTATTGTGAAAACTAAATGAGACAGGCATTTTAGTTTATGGACAGCATTCCTCAGTGAAACGTACAGTTGATATACTACAGTGAAATAGAATCAATGTGCTAAAATTTTATATATATTTTTTTAATTTCGATGTAATATATACATATTTAGTAAATTTATTAAATTTTGCAAAGTGTATATTAATTGTTAATCTGTGCGACATATTAAATGCATGTGTAAGATTAGTCTTTGAATTTTTGACTGGTTATTTAAAATCTTAATAATATCGCAACGTTATCTGTTAAATATACATATGTTTAAATTTAAAATGGGTTGTAATTTTGTTTCCTTTGGTTTATTTTTTTCTAACAAGAATAAAATTTTCGACGATTTCTCTCCTCCAGTGACTACGATGCTGATATCTGCCGTCGCTGGCCTCAGTATCTATTTCGTGAGAGCCTCGGTGCAGATCCTTATAACCACGTGCGTATTCTCCCTGATGGTGGCTACAGCAAATTTCGTAATTACCAGCATTGCGGTCGATGTCTTCCCTACGCACGTGTCCGCCGCCGCGGTGTGCATGATGGGTGTGCTTGGGAT
>VBVQ01001218.1:0-38498 GCA_011636635.1 Tetramorium simillimum
CATATATACATATATTATAAATCATCAATAAATGAAAAATGTATTTGCATTTTTTAATAATGCAAAACTCTAATACACTTAAAATTGTAGCTTGTAATGTATGTATAAAGTATGTATAAAGTTAATGTATGTATAAAGTATTTAGGTCAAATGAATGATTCAAAAACTTTTTGCCATGAGAACATTTGCAACATTAATGGCTGAATAAGAAAATCATTATTGCAACCAAATACACAGTATGTTTCAATTAACGAAAAGCTCAATATAAGAACATAAAATCATAATTCTTAAAGCTTATTATACCCTCTATCTAATTCTTTCTACACATTAAGTCTTTTATTTAAAAATCGGAAATGTATACGAACCTTGAATTAAGATTTGCATTAGTCATCTTGCACTCATTTAATCCTTCGGACGAGGGCACGTCGATTTTCTCGTGATGAGTTAATCTCGGTGGCGGATTTGGTTTGCTCGGTTTTGGAGGCAATGCCGGTTTCGTCTTGTCTTCCATACGCGGCTCATTGAAATTCTTCCTTTCGCTGTCGTTGCTTTTCGTCACTGGCCTATCGAATTCGAATCTGTCCGGTGTTTTCGTGGGGATTTCGAACTTGGCAGCCACATGATCGACCACATGTTTCGTCGCGGAATTTGGTTCGTATTTGGCAGACACTATTTCGAATTTGCTCTGGCCGTTATTGTCATACTTGTTCGACTCAGATTTATATTCCGGCTTATATTGACTAACACTCAAAGGATCGTGCTTGAATGTTGGATTGTGATCATATTTATTCGGCAATCTTCCCTCATGCTGTTGCTGCTGTTGCTCGTGTTTGGCGTATTGTTGCGAATTCTGAGGCTCGTATTTAACGTTATGCAGGTGCTGATCATGTTTCGTTTGATTTCCGATTGGATCGTGCTTGTTGCTTTGTTGCTGAATTTCATATTTGCTTGTAAGATTCTGATCATATCTAATCTGCTGTTGCTGCTGTTCATGCTTATTACTGGGCGGTAATGCATGTTCGAATTTGTCCTGACTCTTACTTGGTTCAAATTTGGCCTTCTGATTGTTAAGTATTTGATCCTGGTTTTGCGCGAGATCGTTAGAACTCAATACCTGTGACGATTGGTTATATTTCTGGGAATTGCCGAAAGTCGTAGTAGTGGCGGTGCCATGAAGACCGATGAGATTCGACGAACTCTGAATCTGATAGGCCGCCGGAGAAGATGCATGAATGCTCGTCGTCTGATTTGAGTACTGTTGCTGTTGTTGCTGCTGCTGTTGGGCGGGGTAACCATGTCTGTAATTTGCTTCCTGATTCCCGACGTTAGATTGCAGCTGTGTACTTGTCGCCGCTAATTGTTGATTATTGCCGATGTAGTTTTGCGTCGCGTTGTTGTGTCCACGACCGAGCAGGCTCAATGTCTGTGGCATAACCGGATGGATCTTGGTCGAAGAGGTCTGATAGATCTGCGATTTGACTGAAAAACTTGGCGCCACGCTCGACACTGGTTTCTGATGACCACCTACGGTCTGCTGCAAATTTCGATGTTGGTTTTGCGTGGTTTGCACGATCGATGGAACAGTAACACCGACGAGATTCGACGTCGTAGATGTACCACCAATGCCGGTCACGTTATGTTGCTTCTGTTGGAGATTGGCATTCTGATGCTGCTGCTGTTGCTGCTGCGTTTGCGATTGCTGTTGATGCTGATGGCCCTGATGAAGACGAAGACCTTGCGACAGATTGTCTGGGCTGAAGCTGTGCGCAGTATTGCAGATGAGATTGTTGCTGTTATTATTGTTGTTGTTGTTATTGTTATTATAGTTGCAACTTGATTGGATCGTCGTGGGTTGGTTGCCGACATTTTGATTGTGCTGCTGTTGATTGCTTCCTAGTAATTGAGATTGCCCTAAATATTTTAGATGGCAGTTAGATTCACGTTTATATTTATTGATGAAATAATTTTATAATATTTAATATTAATTTATGAGTATTTACAGCCACAAAATTATCTTTTTAAAAAGGCCTAATATCACAAATAATTGCGAAAATTGTAAATAATTAGGGGGATGCGTAATATGCGTTTTTAAATTTTAAATTACGAATAAGAGTACTCACCCTGAATGTGCGATTGCGACTGACTGTGGACGATTTGGTGCCCATATTGCTGAAAGGTCGGCCGCTGTCCTAACTGAGAAGCGCTCGCTGAGTGCTGTATTTTATTTTTGTTGACGTCGTCCTCTATAGCCTTGAAGTTCATCGTGAACTTGGTGTTGTATGGCAGTGTTTGGTACTTGGGATCGTTTTTGTTCAGATTGAAATCGTTGTCGTTCGGTATGTGCGAATACGGCTCGATCGCGGCGACGTTGCCGGCCGGTCTCAGCTTACCGCTGTTGTTGAAACCGTCGAGTTTCGTGTCCGGGAATCCTGTATTGTTAACGCCGCCGCCGCCGTTAGAACCCACCTGATGCGTCAATCGTTGATTCAACGCTCTCTTGCGCTGGAGACGACTCTGGAGTTGAGCTATTCGCGCGTCTATCGACGCCATTTCAGCCTGTCGTTGTGCCAAGGCCTGCCGTTGTTGGGATACCACTTGGTTCTGTTGTTCGTTCATTTTGTTGCGATACTGCGTACAAATCGAGGAAACACAAATTCGCATTTTTCTTTATTGTGACTTTTTCTTGTATCTTAATGCGCGCGTAAAAATTTTACTGTGATTGATCAAAATTTCGTTAAAATAAATCCTCTTCAAATTAAATAATTAAACGACAAATAGCATTTTATTATTTATTATTTATTGCTCTGAAGGTTAAATAGAGCAAAAAGGCTATTTCAAAATAAGCTGTGAAATTTATCAGTGTATATCTCGATATCTGATAAAAATCAAGAAAAAAATCGTATTTAAATATAATCCAGAATAACATAGTACAGCCACTTCCCGTACATGTAAAATCGTCTTGTAAATTTATTATAATTGGTCTGTACTTATAGTCAATTAGCGTAGGTTGAAAATGGGACAGATGTGATGATATTCCCAAGCGAGCGCTTTCGCGAAACAAGGCCGGTTCTCTCGAGACCATAATCGATGGCGCGAGCTTACCATAAGCTCCCTCCTGAGTTTCTCCAATTCGGCGCTGGCCGGGGTGACCAAGTGTCCATTGCCAGTAGCACCCGTGAGGCTGCCCCCGATGCTCCCGGCACTTCCACCACCGACGGGGGCATTCTGACGACCTCGGAGTTCCTCCAGCTGCCGCGTCAGCTCTTCGACCTTCGCCACGGCCAACGAGAGTTCCTTCTCCTTCTCATTGAACAGGGCTCTGATGCAGTCCAAATCGGAGGCTATGGAGAACGGAATAATGAGAATAAAACAATAACAACGAGAATAAGGATAAAAGTAAAAAATAATATATAATAAGGAAGCAAGAATAAAGACGTCTAATATAAATAAAGAATACACATTTTGTGAAAGCTAAAATAATGAAAGATCCTTATCGATTTTCATATGGGAGATTTAAGACTGATATAGTGATAGACGAGAGATTTATTACATTTGGTTTCTCATTTTTTCATAATTTTAAGCAATTTAGAGAAATATCAATCATTAGTCGCATTAACTGTTCATTGTTTAATATATTTTGACGTGTAAATACTCTTGTCCATGTCTCTTTCTATATTTTATTTATTTTGTATGATCAATCTTCATTAAATACATTTATTGACACGTGAAACTTTTAAAATTTACTGCGAGATACGTCATTGTGAAATACGTTGGCTATTGATGCAAGAAATGAGCGAGATACCCTTTTACGTAACCTTTGACATTTAATATAATAAATTGGGGCCTCCGGGGTACACACCCTGCGCCCAATAGACGTAACGAAAACACACCCGCCAGGGGATGACGTCGTATTAACGGGCGCATTAATCATCGCCGGGTGACTTATCTGAGAGCGATACACTTTCGTGGATTCCATCGGCTGGTATCTCATCTTAAGCGCCGAGGAGGAGCGCAGCGGCGTCTCGTACTTCGTATCAGATTAGAAAGTTATTATACGTGCGCGATGGACCACTAAACCAACCACATATTGCTACACGGAACTCCGTATTGGCCGTACAGAGCGATCTGCTGTGACCTGGAATTCCATTATCGAATTCTGGATTGGTACCCGGTCTACTCCCTGAGTACTATCTATCTGCCCAGGAACGGCATCCTTTATGGTCTTTCATTACTTCCTGGTAATCCCATAGCCGTTGTCGAAATTGTCGATGCGATTCTAATTTATACGAAACCGGCTAATGGGTTTGGACATTTCCAATGTATCCGGCTTAGCAAATCAGTAAAATCTAGTTGAATGATGAGGATAATAATTCAAATCCAATATATCAATTTAATTAATTTTTTGAAAATATATATAATTATCCTAAAAATTATTTATGATTTATTGCTACATTTCATAAGCAATAAGAATGAGATACTCGATAAAGTAAGTAATTAATAATAAGAAATATTCAGAAAAGAAAAATTTGTGTTTTCTTAAATTCTTTTCTTTAATTCCTTTAATTTTTTTTTCTCTAATTTTGTTTACTTGTTTATTGTGCTATTCAGAACTAGTGAATATCACGAATCCTTTCTCAACACATTGTTTCTGCTGTTTCGCAAAATGAAGAATCAATGAAATTTCAAAGTTAACTTTTACTAATTCTCCGACGGTGCTGAGATTTCAAGTTGCGAAGAGCAGACCGGCTTTTGCATACCAAATAGATGATTTGATTCAACTTTCTTTTGTGTTGTTTGTCGACTACAGTCCGTTAAGCCATCGGCATGCCGATCGGCATTTTTGCCAATTGGCATAGATCGATCGACACGTGTTCACTTATATGGCAATGAGTTTGCCGATCGAACAGATGATTAAAGCAATAGAGAGAAAGAAAGGAAAAGAGAGAGCGAAAGAAAGAGAGAGAAAGAAAGAAAAAGAGAGAGAAAGAAAGAAAAAGAGAGAGAAAAGTGGCAGTATAAGAAAAAAAATTTTTTAATTTTAATACGTTTAACTTTGGAGCTTGTTAAATCTCATACGATATAAGAATAATTTTTCAATTCGTATTAAATTTAATTTTACAGCGATATTATTGTATAGATATAACAAGAGTTTATATTTATGTTAAAAAGAGAAAATACAGCATCGATCGTACAGAGATGCGCAAAAACTTCAAGTGTGGGCGACTGGTGGGCGATTTTGTGAATATTTTGCGCAAGTATATGAAAGGATCGAAAACTGATTCCTTCCGCGTAATTTAACTTTTATCGTAGTTGAATTTAATTTGGAATCAATTTCGCCAACACCAATTAACTTCGATAGTAGCTCAATTGTCTCTTTATCTTCTTTTGCAGGCAGAATCCAAAAAGAACTAGCAAAACAATTGAACTACAGTTAATGGATATTGGCGATATTGACGCTAAATTAAACGACGTATCTTAAAAAGTCTCATCAATTAAGGTTGATTGAAGTTTATTGTCTTCTCTACTTCTATTTTTAGAAGATGAAGGATCGGTTAATCATGTCTTTGATCTGTTCAAATGTATTTGGGTGTTACACTTTTGTAACACAAAAGAGGCAATTATATGTATAAGTACAAATGTGCACAAAAAACAATTAAGTTAGTTTGCTTTTTTATTATTAGCAATATCAAAGCAGAACGAACTAAACAACAAAAAGAATCAGACATTTAATTATAATTTTCTGTTTAACGTAAAAAAAAAAACGCTTAACTTTCCTAAAGAGGAAGTGGTTAAACCAATATTAGCTTTAACACGCATGGGAACGAGGGAGAACCCGGAGAAAATACGGAGCGATAGAGCTCACGTATGAAATCGTTGCTAGTCTTGGCAACGAAATCAAATGCCTCTCATTATGCATGCCGCCCGCCCATTCGCGCCACTTGGGATACATACACATAAAGCCCGCAGGGCAAATATATTCGTAAAAGTATCGAAGAACGCAAAATTTCAACGCCCAACTTGTTGAGAGACGTTCCTTGAACTCGTTTTCTCGCGAACGTCACGTTCCGTCGTCAGTCTATTCAAAGGCAATTTTGCAGCCACCAAATGCTCCTTGAAATTCTTTCTCGCTTCGGAAACGAGCCTCGCTCACATTCCAATCCCTTCCTTACCACAGAGTGTCTCGCAATCTTAATTTTAATAACAGATGCTATGACTAATCGACTTCTCCTCAGTCAAAATTCTCGAAGAAGGTCAGCTAAAAGTTATCGCATTTTTTTACATGTGTGTAATACATTCTTCATTTTCAAATATCATTGTGTTTACGTTTCCTATTCTCATTAAAATTTCATTAGGTGTATAAACATAATTAAACGAATACTGCATACTCCGTCTTCATTCTTTATCTTGTCGCAAATTAATTTCTTGTTTCATAACAGAAATAAAAGAAATAATTTAAATACTCGACATACTGACTGAGAAAAAATATTCCTAATTCAATGCTTCCACAAAGACATGGATATTTCTATTATTTCAAAAATATAGCCAAAAAGTCCATCAAATAGATTTCCTGAACAACTGCTTATTTTTTACTTACGGTGCACGTACGATTATAGAAAAATATAAATAGATATCATGTGTACAAGAATCGATGTAGTCGGGCATTGCGACTGATAATTATAAAAAATAAAGAGTAATAAAAGAAGCGAAGCGAGTAACTACCTGACGTTTCTTGAATTACAATGAAAGAGTAGTGCATTCGAAAATCTGTGAGAAACGTTCAAGCTCGATGTATTTTACACTCGTTCGCAGCGAGTGTTTACGGGAAAACTCTTTTTCTTTGTAGCTGTGCTTTATACAATCGCCTGTCAAAGTATCGACCTTTCGCGGCTGAAGAGCAGTCTATACGCGCGTTTTCCATCGATCGTCGTCCTGGCGCGTGCAATCGAACGCGCGTCCGCGCGTTTTGCACGCGCGCGAACCATGTATAGGATAAAAGCGACGCAACGCGTTAAACAATAGATTCATCCACGTCGCCACGTTGCGTCGCTTAAATGCACGGCAAATGACATGTCGCGTTGTCGTCGCTTCGGAATTTCGCCCGGCATTCACTCCGCGATAATATTTAATTTCTTCATGTCAACCTCCCGCGCACGGGACGAATTATATGAAAATGTTATTCCGCGCGTCAAGAGAGGAGAGTACTCCTCGAGAACTATAGTGCGAGACACCAGACCAGCTCGATAGACAAAGAAAAGCGCATAAAATCGAGATTTTAATCCCCGCCGTTAACCTTCTATTTAATTTTACAATTTTACGGAGTTGGCTTCGATCTTTGTTTAAAGAAAAAAAAAAAAAATTAACAACTTCGTTTCAGGATAACAAAAAGGGATCTTTTGCCATTTCATTTTTCGTATCTTAAGATTTTAGTAAATTTCAGGCAGGGTTTACGGTACGCGGGACGCGGGGGTGTGCGAAATTGATCGAATTTACCAACATCACGCGCACATAACGCTACGTCAAACGATGAGAAAATGCGCTATGAAAATGCATATGGGCGGGCTCGTGCGCGCGGGCACGAAACTGTCCCAGAGCAACCGGGATTCCAATAGCTGTCAGGCGTTTTACCTACGATTTAAAACGTCCAATATATGAATTTTTCTTTATTCAAATGCCAAGGTTATATTCAAATATTCTTTATTATTTTCACAACAGAACGATTCGACAAAAATATAAATTTTTCCGTCTTCTACCGTTGGGAATACTTTTGTATAAAAAAAAAAAAAAAACAACTGCGACTGTTAAGCGTCCAGCCGCTTTATTCACTTTACGTATCTCTATTTTTAACAAGCAAAACACAGCACATACATTTACGCGGAATATAGCACTTATTTGCTCTTTTCATTTACTATTTTTTATCATACCTTCATGCTTTACTAAAAAATGCAATTATCCAAGTGTGTATTCTCTGTCAAGTTAGAAAAATAATGAACATTAAAAATTCTCGTATTACGATTTATACCAAGTAGATAGTTACATCATAATGATATTTTTTCCCCTTAAATGGGCGGTGATGCTCTTTTATATTTATTTAACGAAACAAAACGAATTGTCACTGCTACGTGAATACTTGTGTACCGAGTATCGTTTGGCACGTGTAAAAAAAAAAATCCGGCCCTCTCCCTCGCACGTCCGGGATTGGGTCATGAAAATTATAGCAAGCCTAGTTAAGCGCGTGGCGTGTTCCGCTGGGTGTGGTCGCACGTGTTGCGTGTCAATATCGTGTAACGTGTACGTGCACATACAAAAGATAAAGGGGAGCGTCACGCTTGTTTCGATCGGTGCGCGAATTCCGCAGCGGCGGCGGCGGCGGCGGCGACGAAAAAAAAAAAGAGCCGTTCGAACGATCGAATCTATCGTTTGCACGAGTGAAACCCACTCGAACGGATATCGGGCCGATCGGACAAATCGCAAGCGCAATTAAATGCGACAGATTACCAGCTGATTCGACTGTTCGCGATCGCGATTGTTATTATTGCGATATATAATTGATTGCCGCGTCAACATGTAATTTGCTCAGCGAAATTGATATTTATTCAAGCGACGGCGAGATCGCTGCGAGAAATCTGCCCTGTTCAAGCAGCGCTCCGCTTTTTTCCTCCCGTTGCGAAATCGAACGATTTATTTTTTTCTATTGATATTTACTTTCCCGTATATAAGTAGTTGTGTACAACTCGCTTTCTCGACCCATTCCATTTTGATGACAAATAGAACAATGGAAGGCCGCGATCGATTTTACGCGATTCTATAGGCGAATCACGTTAAAGAATTAAGGAGTACCTTCCGCTTTTCCGTGCAATTTCCTCGCTTTCGACGTTTCGAATATTTCGGCGCTTGTCCGAGAATGATTTACCGGCCGGTGTGCGACCGCGGACGAGTTCCGCGCGATTGCATTCTATAAAAGCATAGCGCGGAAACGAAACGCGCGGTCGGCCCCAGTCGAATCTTTCCAATTTATTTTCCGGGGGACGATTCCCGGCGAGCAGCGAGCACACGCGGACCGTTTTCGAACCATCGGTTTGTATTTGGATTTCATTTATAAACCGGCAAAGTACCCTGGTTGGGGAAATATGCTCGATGTCGCCGGCCGTGCCGCACCGAAGATTAATCGCGCTTCCCAATGTGAAGACAGGATAAATCTCCCTTATCACGTTTACCGAAACGAGATGGATTCCCGTCGGCGAGGGATATCGCCGATCTACGAAAATGGATTGGTTGGCACTCAAATGACGGGAGTTAGCGTTTTTATCTTCGCGCGCCCGTTAACTACAATTTAACGCTCGATTGAAGTATTATATTTCCCAGTTTGAAAAATAATCGCTTTGCATGAACCATATCAAGTGATTTCGCAGTAACTTGAGAAGTGCTCGATAATTTAATTTCTATTCTACATTCCTTTCCGTATAATAAATCGAAATTTTATAATATAATCTAAAAATTAGAAAATATAATGAATTATGATTCAAGTATATTCCTCATTTAAGTATTATACGACAATTTTTCACGAAAATGCATCAAAGACATGTTGTAATTAAAAACCCTTCTAATATTTCAAATTCTTTTGCACATCCTTTAGATATTTTTTCAGATTTTCTTGTATATCGAAATTAAATATTTTGTTACATACAAATATTACAAATTTCACATGAATTTCGCAAGAACACTCAGGCGATGAAAAATCCCCGAATACGGTTAACCCCGTGCATCGCATAGTAAATTAGCTCCTGCATACGAGTCTGCCGGGAAATCCGGCAGAGCTGAACGTTAGCAAGCAACTTCCTGCCGGAAGATTTCTTGCCAAATCATTTGAGCTTGCAGCAAATTGCAACAAGTTTGGCTATTGAAACTTTCAAGACGAAAGACAATATAAGACGATCAGGCGTCGTGATTAGAAATTGAAGGGAGCGGAAGGGCGGAAAAGTTGCAATATAAGAATACAATAAATCTTGCACGATCTACGAGAAGTTTTACGGATTCTTGCCAGAAAAATTCAAAATATGCATTGCTGACGAAGAAAAAGATTCACGAGTTACGAGAGAAATATAATACACAGACTTTCATAATTTTTACATTTTTACATTTCTCTAATTAGAAAAAAAATTCTGTCTCTCTCTCTCTCTCTCTCTCTCTCTCTCTCTCTCTTTCTTTCATGTGTAAATTTGGATAAATTGAATTGATCTTTTTAAATTAAAAATTTAATTAGAAATGCTGATTGTCAGTTTTTGTTACGTGCTTTTAAATGAAAACGATGCATGATAAAATACAGAATAAAATTGTTATTCTAAGTCAATATCGAGCGAACTAAATGGCGGAAATATAATAGCTAAAATTATTATTATTCCTTTCATATACACGGTTACACATTGCAAAAAAAGAGTACATGCAAAACTTTTATCATGTTCATCAAATTAAACGGGGGAAAAAAAAACATTACTGGATCTTTCTTTCACAGAAATTACGTCAATTGTGCAGCTATTTAAATGTCAAACGTCGGAATATTTGAGGGCAATTATTTTTATAGAGAATGCTTTTGACGGAGCACTTTCTCCATTGTCCGCCAAGCGTACACCCACGGCGCAATCGTTTATTAAAAACGACGAAACGCGACAGAGATCTCTGATCATTACAATTTTTTTCAGTCGCAGGTGCTGTCGACGCATAACCGACGTCGATTCGTTAGAGAATATCCGTAACGAAGCGTGCGCAGCGTGTTTCGCCCTTTCGTTCGGAGTTATTATCGCGGCGGCGTGTCGCATTGCAAACCGCAGCTATCGTTTTCCATTACGCCGTATAGACGTAACGATCTGAACAATGCTCAATTAACAAGGCATGCACACACGAGCCGAGCCACGCGTAGCTTTTACGAATCGAATCAGAATGTAGCACGTGATGACATCGATACATCAATCCACTCTACAAAGCCGGATAGGTGTGCGTACAAATTCGAAAGATTTGAAAGACGAACGTTTGAAAAATTTCTATTTGAAAAACGAATGTCGAGAGGGACGAATTTTTTATTCCATTAAAATTTGTATCTGTCGTGTTAATCCGCGCGTCCACCTCACCCTTAATAATATCAAAAAAATTGATAGCTATCTAGAAAAATCATTTTCTATTTTATGCGCAAAGGGGAATCAGAATTAATTTCCAATTAATAAAGAGCTTTGTGTTTTCCCTCATATAATTTTCAATAATCGTTAACTGCTAATTAAATATACGTCATAATACTGATTATCGTTCTGCAAAGCAATGGATAAAATTATCGTGCGTTACCTTTCAAACAAACGATAACCATCGATTTCATATTTCGTTGATTTTTTTTTATCGTCTGACGATTCAAAAAGCTTCCTTTACTCCATAAAACAATGTTACGAATAAAATAATATTATAAATAAAAATACGTTTAAATGTATCGATGTAAATTGCTTTTGATCGTTCAAACAGAATTGGATGATTTAAAGAGAACGAGAAAATTTCTATTCTTATCTAGGACATCGTGCAGCTCGGATATCGAAGGGTTGGGAAATACGAGAGAGATGTTAATGGACTTACTCAACGTCGCATTGTTGACACGCGACTGGTCCGTCTGCGATCTGAGTAATCGCAGTCGATTCAGCTTGCTCTGTTGCTGGTCCAGCTTGTGCCTCAATCTGGCGAGTCTGTCCTGCTGTGCTGGCTCCTGAAACGGTAAACAGTGCGTGAACGTGATCACTATAGACAATGAATATACAGTTAACATAGCAGTTGAATAGCAGTGGATTAAGATAATAAAATCTGTAAATTCTCTATAGTGACATAAAAGGGACGCTTATTTAGCATCGAAAGTTAAATTGATTATTGATTTAAATATACAGATTTACTGTTTCAACAAAAAACTATGCTTTTGACACAAGACAAATAAACGGCGCACAGTTTGACAATTTAAAAAAATATATACAGAATTTACACAGAAATATTATTAAGCTATCAAGATCGAATTCAATCGAAAATAGTATTTTCTTTATTTAATTGTAAAATGAAATCTTAGTAACATTATCGCGAACGCATATCCGTATATTTGCAAAATTGTTCATTATAAGAATCTGAATTCTATAATGGCGTATCTATTGATCTTCCGCAGGCTGATTCTTAAATGCGCGTCGATACTTCGAGGGATGACTCTACCGGGTCGAAACAAGTAAAAAAACGCTTCATCATAGTTTCTTATTCGTGAGTTTAATTCGCCATTATCAACTTTGATGGAATCGCGAAACGAGATTACGCGATCCCGGAGAATAGGTCCGCTGGGGGACCCATTCCCTCCTCGAGACCGCTCTTCGAGATCAAGGCTGCTCAGTCGTGAAGGTCATTGTAACGGTAACTGCACAAGCACATTATCGATCTCCCTCGCTGTGATCTTCGAGGGAGAGAGAACACGTGACGTACACTCGAATTGTCGAGGGTTGACGCATTAAATGCATAATAATTTTAGAACGAGTCGTTGAACTTTGTTGTTCGACTCAGAGCTGATACTCTCTCAATCAGATTCTCAATCAATTGTACGATCAAAACCATGAAATGTGATTCCAAGTGGGACTTTATCGTCGTTTCGCGAAAATGATAGGAGAGAACGAGACTCACCTGTGCGCCTCGAAGCACGGCTAAGCGGGCCTCTTTCTGCTCCAGGAGGCGCCTTTGCTGAGCGATTTCCCGCTGTTGCCTGGCCGCCATGCTTTCAAGCTCGCTGAGCACCAGCACAGCACCACCCCCGCCCACTGCTAACTGAAACAGTGAGATTAAATGCACGTAAGCATACGAATGTGTGCGGCCAAGGTAAAACGACGACGACGAGGAACGCGCGGGCAGGTACGAACGGGCGACAGGAGGCGCCGAATTGGCGATTAATTACATCTTGAATATTGGCTTTCGATCAACGGCCTTCGTTATTTCTTGGCCTTCCGCGAAACGCTTCCGTGGAACGCACAGGGCGTAAAAGGATTACGTGTCGTTGTTTGCTCAGATGTCCGGAGATATATTCAAAAACTGTACATCGAAAAATGTTCATCTCGAGGTTGAAATTCAAGATTGTCTTTTTTCTTGATTTAGTATTTTACACGATATTATACATCAAAAGAATGAAAATTTAAAAAAAGATATATAATTATAAAATTTCCTCTTGAATAGAATGTTTAAAAGTAAAAAAAAGTTAAGCCTGAAATGTTTTATCTCGGACGGTTTTATATTCTTAGTAAGAATAAATCTTACATCTACACATTTCCATAAGAAAGAGAACGAAATTCGAGCAATTTAAACCGGAAGGATCCGGAGGATCAAGCGAGAGTGGCGTACTTTATTCTATTCATCCTTTGGCGAAATTCTGAATTAATTACGACTATCAAAGCAAATATAAGATAAGTATCGGTATCCTCGTCTGCTGCACGCGACAGATAGAAGCTACCAGGTCGCGTTATCGAGGCTAAGAATCTGTCCGACTACATACGGATTAGCTTGTCCACGTTGATCAAGGATCATTTATTTACATGCTCTCTAAACCCTTTTTGCAACATTGGGGAAACGGACGCGAATACGACGGCGCACGGATCCCGGTGTGTTTCGAGTTGAGAGAGCGCCGGGCCGATCGAGCGACGTGTGTGTGCGCGCGCGTGTTCTCGTGCTTCTTTTTGTTCCATCTCCCGTACCACCATCTGGAGAGGGCCGGCCACGGCGCGGCGCGGCGCGCCCGATACCAGGTAGAATCTCAAGGTCGGCGTGCGGCCCTTCGAATTCCACCGTGACAAGGACTCCGCGTAACCTTCGTACGTCAATGAAAGTGCGCCCGACAACGGCCGGCAGGAACGGGCGCAAAATAAATGCGTGAGCACGCGGCGATGAAAATATCGGTTTCCCGACACCGTCCGGCCGAGTCCCCGGCACCCGGTGGACCGACCTCGCAAAGGACCCGGGTTTTCTCCCGTCCCTCGGTCTCGTTCCACTTCGTGATCGAGATAAAATGCATTCTTGCGGAAATACGCTTGCGCTTGTAACATTTATCCTTTTACTGCGTGCTTCTTATTGCGTTTTTACATCCGCGAGTCGCAAAGGTACAAGAGCAAAACTCACAGCCATCCGCTTTCCAATATTCGTGACCGCAGTAGGAAAAGCTTGTGTCGCGCGCACCTTGTTGTTTTGATAAATTGTCCGTGTTTCTTTTTTTTTTTTTACCGTGCTTAGAAATCAAATTAGTAACACTTCGCATTATTGTTCGTGAAAAATACGTCTGAATAAGATGCGGAATAAAAAGACGGTACTTTTAATATCAAAAGAAAGAGATTATGAAAGACCGCGAGAGTTTCGCTTCCTCGTTTCTCTCGAGACAATCGTAGTTATCGAAGTTACCCCGTGAATACAAAGTTCTGAAGCCTCGTGTATAATTCAAGTAATGGATAACGAGGATCAGGAATGTCAGTCGGAAGTTGGGCAGAGTATCTAGCGCGACTGTAGCCACGTATATCGAGAGCCAGGACAATATGTTATTGTTAAAGTTAATCTTCGTCGTGGCACAATCCTTCACGCCGACCACGTCTCCCGGCGCGAATCAAGCGGTCTCGAAGCGGCAGTTACAGCGAAAGTATCGCGTCGCTCGGGACAATAACGACGCGCCGTTGAACGGGGAAGATAATATAATACGGACGCCTTCTCTCTCTCTCTCTCTCCCTCTCTCTTCTCTTTTTCTCTCCTAACGGCGCCCCCGTCGTTCCAGCTTCTGCCTCTTTTCATTCCGCGTGCGCTCACTCGCGTGACAGTTAATTGTTTCGAGCAGGCTGCGCGAACGCGGTCGAGAATGGCAAACGAAACGGCGAACGGCGCTGCGTTGGACGTATCGCGCGATCGCCAAGAGAAATGAAAAGGGAGCCATTTCCCGACAGCTCCGCCGGCAGAACGAACGACTTCGCCTCCGATCCCATTCAATTTCATTATCCCGCCATTCCGTTATGATACATACGGCAGTCTACGAGATACATACATTATGCTTCATTAACCCGTAAAAACAAATGCTCAAAGTTTTCTGGGTTACAGCTGTCACGTTTCACGCGTGTCCCAGTAACATTTCCTTCTCTCGCAGCGAATGCGCTTTATCAATTGCGCACTTTACGCGATTCAAGTATCCTTTACTTATCGCTAAAAGTTTGATTCAAAAAGTAAATTATGATTATTAGAAGATCTTGGGAAATGCTACTTTTCTCGGAGGATATCCATTTAATTTATACGAAGTACATTCTTCACATTCCCTTTATCCATTTATCTTTTCGGGTATACTCCCGACAAAAGATAATTGCAGCGCACCGCAAGAGGTACGGTAGTTGCAATCCTTTCACGCCGAGTCCTCCTCAATTGATCTGCCCGGCTTCTCGGAAAGAAATATAAAAAGGAAAAAGGTAATCTCTCCGGCCGATAACCAACAGAATTCGTTTCCGTGCGTGAATGGGCAGAAGAAAGTTGCGAAAAGATGTTCTCTCGCGGGAACACGTAAACGAAAAAGAAATTTCTCATAGAAGCGGATTCTTGTAGGAGCGGATAATCCCCGGGGGATGATCCGCCCGGACTATCCCCCTGCAAAATTAATTTCGAGGAGCCTGAAAACAGGTAGCGCGGAAGAAGCCGTAATCGGCAGTTTGTTCGGCGAGGCGCCGTTCGAGTTGAGGTCGCCTCTTTTTCGGGCCCATCCATTCGCGAAATTAATGAAAGCGAGACTCGTCATTGCCACGTGAGAAGATGAAAAGCGGAAGAACAGAATTATATAATTAACTCGTTTTCTCCCTTTCTGACTCGAAGCTTCTTCAATTACGATTAATTTTAATATAATTTTCTGCTCGCAGAAACGCTTCCCTTTATAAGTGTCGAGCTGAGAAGGAAATATTTTGTGATATTCTCAAGAGCTATATTCTATATAGCTCTTGAGTGATGTAAAAATTGACATGTTACAACACTATTAGAGCTCTGTTGAAAGAGAAAAAGACAGAAGATTAATGGAACTATATGTGAATAAAGTACTAAATGAAACTAACGGATGCCTGCTTTCTCCTTTTATATATATGTACACATAGCTACATCTTTCTCTACTTCCTGATTAAAAGGAAATAAGTATATGCTAACGCTTTACAAAGGCACGTAAGAAAATGTGGTAGTGTAGAAAGTACAATAGCTAGACTTAAGCGGAGAAAGAGCAAGCTTGCAATTATGGAGATTACACTCGCTTAAGCGAGAGTGTATGTGGTATACTGATAAAAATGTAAATACAGAGGACTCAATGGGACGATTTTCCGCATATTTATCCGATCGTTCCTATAAAGTTAGAATATTTCAAGCATGCGTGCGTTTTAATTAAGATTGGAGCAATTGGAACCAAACTTTTAAACGATAAAGCTTTTTTAACACGCGCGAAATTGATGCATATGCTTTAAATAATGTTACAACATGCAAATGGGTTTTGTCGGTCAACTTTATCACGGTGTCATTTTTTAAATTGAACGGTAACAGAGCGTTAAAAATTTTCCAAAGGATATCTAGCGAAATTGGAAAATCCGATTTTCCCCTGACGTTGTGTTTCTGGTCACGTTTCTAGGACAGTTTAATAATACACAATGAGAATAGTCGAACACCTTGTTCCCTAACTTTCAAGTATTTATTCATATATGTATGTGCAAGTTTCTCCGCGTCGGCAGAGCGAAAAGCGAGACGGCCGGAGTGCACCGAGTAGAACCTTACCTCGCTGCTTACACGCTCGCCGTTGTTGCATTCCGTCTCTGCGGTGTCTGAAGGAAGTTTTTCCTTCACCGGGACGGACTTGGACTTCCTCTTGGATTTTCCGTGATGGAGCTTTACCGCCACGGTTTTCACCTCGAAGTTTTCTCGCGGATAGACGCACGCCAGCATCCTCGCAGTGGCATGGACCAGCCAGTAAAACCGCACGCCCGAGCAAGTTTCGCCTCGCGATTTACGTTAATGCAAAAACCAACGTTGTCGGAAATGTTCTCGTTTACTCTCCTTCGTACGCTCTCACAGATGCGGTACGGTGACAACGGCGGCTTTGAAAAAGAAACAGTGTTGTCGCGTCGCGTTGACAGAATTGCAAGGTCACATATTTCGTTTCGCTAGGGCGGTATTCGCCAAAAAATATTTGTCACGGGATAAATTTAGAGGCTACGAACCTCTAAATTTTTTAGTTTTCAAAAAATGTTTCTGAGCAGAAGTAAAAAAGGCAAGTCTCTTCTATTTTTATTTATTATAGAGATGCTATTTGTAAGTAAATATGACATGTTAAAAATTATATCGATAAATTTTTCTCATCCACGACTCGCTCTAATTGAAGAATAGCGTTCGTATTAATACAGTTAATGGCAAATTTTGCAAGATACAACGAATTTTATCCTGTCATTGACCTCGTTATTTTTCGTCATTTCTAGGAATTTGCCATTTATTAAACTTCGTTAATTTAATCCTATAATTAAAGGTATGCTCTTCGTAATTGGCAATTGGTGAATGACGCACAGGCGATAACACGATATTTACTCAAAGCAAATGAATATTATCTGGCTATTCTACTCGTGTGCTCGATACTGCAAAATTTATCATAATACAATCAATTCGTTAATTGAAAAAGGAAAATGATTTAAACAATGATATTTCATGTCTTTACACGATAATTGTTTTCTGAAAAATCTTGTCGAATTATATTTTATGCATGTTTTAATAATTTTAGTAATCGAGAAAATAATGATATTTTGATGCAATGATATTTTATATATTTTTTTAAAAATAATAAACAGTTATTAATAAACAATAAATATAAATAAATTCAAAACAATATATATATAAATAAATTATTAATAAATAAATATTGTTGGTTCGTTATATTTTTAAAACTCAATATTGTCTCTGCTAAAATGTTAATGTAATATCCTTTCTTTACAGAACAATTGTAAATCCGCAGAATAATTTGTGGGAACCCTTGGAGATTTAAAGGTCCTAAGCGACCACCTATCGATAAATCCGCCATTGAACGGTGCGAGTGTAGTACGTTGCTTTCCATTTATAAGCCACTTGACACGAATCGACACGTAGCGCTTTAAAGATTCAGGACGGCAGCGTATCGAATCGCTCGTAATGCACGTAACGCGCAGAACCATACGGATAGAGATAGATAAAAGCACAGATATTGCATCACTTTTCAATCTTCATGTTACGACTTTATATGTCTTCGTATTACAGCTTTATGTGGAACCGAACATACAACTTCTTAATAAGTTAGCATAAAAGACTATATTTTATATATTTATATAGTATATTTGTTTTTTCGATTTTTATAATTGTGCTAATTTTATTATTGTGTTAAATTGACATCTCTCCACTGTTTTGTAACAAAATACCGAAAATAACAAGCTTTTACCGAATAATATTTTAATATTATTATTGACAAGGATCTGGTTTCTCCTCAAAGAAATTATTACGATAGAAGAACAACTTTCGGAACTTTTGCTAATTTTCAAGTTTTAATATCCATGTACCTTGGAAATTAAATTAAAATCTTATCAAAATAAAAAGGATCAGTAAAGAACGCAACTGGACAGTTTGTAATTAAAAAATAACTTGGCGACTTTATCGCTTGTAACTATAAAAATATTCGTATCTCATTTTCGATTAAAGATTGACTTCAAAGTAGCCAAGGGACACCTGTCACTCATTGTCAGTTGTGATTCGATAAAAAAGTGGGGCACCTTTTCTATAGACGGTACGGTTCTCAAAGGAACTTGCAGTTATTTTGGTCGCTATCATAAGACTTTTATTATTACAATCTGAACTTTTTTGTTCCTCTTGATATTCATTCTCATAATATTCAACGTCAAATAATCTGCAACTTTCTCGTTTTCCTGATAAAAGAAGTCCCGAGCTGACGTCGTGCGAAATCGATATGAAGTCGGATTTATGGACTTTTCCGCAAAAGATGCAGAATGAAAAATGAGCCGCGTTGGGGAGCGTTCAGCTGCTCTGGAAATTCGAAATCTTTTCGATATTACGATTCGGCATTTCGTCAAGTTCGACACCGAGGAAGAAGGTGATGCCTGCGTCTGTGCCATGCTTTGTCCCGTGACCCGATAATTCTCTCGCCCCTCGTTTGTAAAGTGGGAATATAAGGCGCGAGAATAGGCTCTATCTTAGGACCCGAGGAACAAAGTTACGCCGACATCGTTTCGCTGAGAGGCGCGGGCAAAATTTCGAGACAAACGTTGTTAAAATTTCATCAAAATTCCTGTTAAAGTTTAACTATGATTTTTTTCAAGATTGATCGAATAAAGTGATATCGAAAGAGATCCAACATTAAAAATTTCTAACTTACTGGAAGGCAATAAAATGCATAAATTATAAATATGCCATGTGTGACACGATAGATTTTTCTACTATTTAAGAAAACACTACATTATTAAAACGTAAATATATTATATGTTTCAAATAGTATAATCAGTCAAAATTTTTCATATTTATAAAATTCTCTAAATTTTTAAAACTTTCAACAATATTTAGAGCAAAGATACCCTGAATAGATCGGAGAGTTAATAATAGCAACGCATCAATGGAGGTTGCGACTGGTACTAATCGAGTTTTCACCCGGTTAAGAATTGCGAATCCATTCTATTTTCACTCGATCTTATAGCTAAGAATAATATGCTAGATAGAACAGAGAGAGTCTCGCTCCTAATTATTAGCTCAAGCTTTGCAGGTGCTACGACCTGTTTCGCAGCACAATCGTATTAAAAAATCGTATTAAAAATAACGAATGTACATTCACGTGTCAATTTTTATTTTAAAATATTGATGTGACAACTAAAATAAAAAGCCTAGAGAGTATTTTAAAAGATATTGAAATATTCTCTCGAAACACTTGTTACATTTTTCAACATCTAGAAAGAGACATAATTTATCCATAAAGCTTCTACAGATTATATTTTATGCACATATATTTTATTACGTACCTCCGAAGTATTTCTCTCTTTTCCTTGTAAAATATTAATACAAAACCGAGTTTACGTGTGTCATATTCTCTTTTTCCCTTTTCCTTTCTCGCGCTCTTTCTCCCGACTGAAGAAATTTATTCGGGCGACCGAATATTCTCCTCGGATATAAACGGGGCACCGTACATAACGTGCGCCTCGCAAGATGGTTAAACGAGTTGCCGCGTTTACGGCACGCCGCGGCGCGGTACAGCGCGACGCGACGCGACAACTCGTATACAGGGCGAGCAGAAGTGCATATCAATTTATGGAAATGAGAGAACACGCCTTGCCGCGCGTGGCCACGTCTCTCGTATAGCCGACGACGGTTTTGCGCGACAGCGCGCGTTGATGGCTATCCAATTTGGCATGCAAAGCCCGGATAGCGAAGCGCGCAAATTAGATTTCGGCGTAATTCGCGAAAACGTCGGCCAAGTCGGTTTTCCCGGGGCGTGGCGGGAGGCCGGCGAAATTTAGACGCGTGTAGGGTCCAACCGAGCGGCCTGAATCGACTTAATGAAAGAAAGGGAGCGAGAGTAAATTGCACGTGACATTTCTCAGAAAGCCACTGAGCTAGTTTTCATGGATTCTTCGATCCACTTTAGGGATCGACCCTCCCTCGGTAAAAGTTTGATAAAACAACATCTTTTCTCTCTCTCTCTCTCTCTCCCTTTCTCCCTTGTCATATTTTTCTACATACGTGAAGACGCGTGAATAATTCTGTCACGGAATCGAGCGAATTCAACAGGTTTTTATCGGGCCCGATTATTATGCGGTACAGATGCGGCTTACAGTGTCGTATTTCGTCATACAATTTTCATGCTACGGTTAAATACACGCATACATATACATACGCGGGCGGCAGAGTAGATGGGATTAAAGTTAAAAACACCCTGGAGAAAAGCGCGACTAGCGTAATACCGCGAGAGCACGAAGTCAGTAAATAAGCGAGTCGGGCAGAACGAGAGAGATCTTACATACGAGAGTTTCCTTTATCTCCAATTTTTAATCCTCCTCTCACTGCATTCGATCCAAGTGAGAGGGCAAACAATAGTTTCTCGCTCGGCAAAGTGTGAATAGCATAGCTAAATCTCTTCAATAAAGTATACCCTCTTCGGGGGAATTACACGAAGATCATTGACATGAGAACGTTTTATGCAACGTCTTAATACTCGATCTGACGTTTCGCCGGTGAAAACTTGACGTAAATTAATAAAATGTTAGTTTATATAACCAAGGCGAGGCGTAAGTAAAGCGAGTTGACGAGCGAGACGATAAACGAGTTTTTAATTGAAAATGCAATTCGCGGTATTCGCACCCCGTCGTCGTCGCAATGTGTATACCCTGTCGACTCGGAATGAATTAGACCGCCGCGGACGAAGTGGGTCTTTCGAACGTCTTGGCTGTCGACCGTGGAATTTACGATTCGTCTGTTGCACGTGGAAGCCAAGGAAGCCAGGAGAGAACGAACGGTAATTTTGCGGCAGCGGGATGCTTCCAAGGACGTTCCCCGTGGCGACCGAGCAAGACTAAACAGGAAAATCAGATTCAACGACCGCTTCTCATGCGCCATTATCATCACCCCGGCGATTCTTCCCGTGAAAACATAAGGAATATTCTACTTTCAAATTATTCGCGAAATATAAAAATTTAACAGATCGCGAAAGAACGGATCTCGAAGGACCCGTACATTTTTATTGAAAGTTATAACTAAATTCCATCTTTTTTATAACACTCCGTACTACCTTTCCCCGTTAGGAAAACCTATTTCCGATGAATATTCGAACCATTTCCTCTAAATTGTCGCGTTTGAAAAAATAAAATCAAAAAAGGTTGGGTTAAAAGTCTACGGTATACGCGACGCGGTTTTGAAAATTTTTTCTCTGCTCTTGAAATACCCGTAACAGCTGCAACGATAATATTACGTAAAAGCGTAAAGGTCTTTTCTATTGTATATCCGCAAGGTATAAAAATTTTTCTATTTAGCTCGTATTGCATTCTGTTCTTATACGCTATCATTTTATTGTTCTTTTAAATAATAATTCATCAATATTATTCTCAATTTTATATTTTCTCATTTATATTATTAATATCATGTCATTTTAATGCTACCATACTGTATATTTTTTATATATGCATGTATTTCTCAAGATAATTTCCAAATTATGCGAAAATACGACAGAAAAAATTCAAAGTTGATCTTCTAAAATCCCAAATACGCATGCTTTTTGCCACATAATTTCCTCTTTCGGCATGCAAAATATGCATAATAAAATGGAGCTTTTGCGTACAAAGAACAGTCAATTTTGTATCGTGTAAAATTCGCCCGGCGCGATTTCTCCGTAGAGGCTCCGCAGGGAGACTAACTTGTCTCGTCTCTATTTCCTAGCTCATCAAAGTTGTACGTATCGCGATTCAAGGTGCACTCCTCGGACGGACGAACTCCGGAAATATAATCTCCGAATGCGGCTGTGCGTTTCAGTTTCGTTTCCGCGAATGTCAGTTTGACTTCCAATTCCGGCGGAGTGCGCGAACGCGGATACAATTTAGAGCTTAATTCAATGACGGAGTTTCGGAAGCTCCGAAAATTTCCAGTTCTCCAGTCATTCGAATTTCCTTCCTTTCCACAGACAAATTTTAATGCACCGACTACTAATGAGTTACTCGAGTTTAATTCGTCATTATACTTATGTATGTTGGATTATAAAATTTATAAAATAAAAAATTCGTGCATTTCTTTTTCACCAACAATGTAAGAAGAAATAAATTAGTTTCTCGCATAATAAGTTTAAGTAAAATAGGTTACGAGCAAAATATGCTAAAAATTCAACTTTATCTTCTATTCAACGGATACTCGATCTTTTAAATTTTTCCTTTAGTATGTAAACTTGATTTTCAATAAGAACATTTATATAACTACGGTACTTCTCTCTTTTAATCTACAAGACAAATTTAATTCCACCTAAAGAATATCGTTCAAAGGAACGATCCCTTAATTGCTTCGAGTAACGTATTCGCGCGGTCGATCCGCAATAGGTACTCATGCATATAATGATAAGTACCATTATACAACGTAGCGAGTAAGCGAAGATACGCTTTGCGAGAATCGTAACTCTATCGAACTTGGTAAAGTTATTTCGATGATACAATTCCAAGTTCTGCATCAAGCTTGCGAGAGCTGTCTACCGCACGGTAACGTGATTTGAAGTAGTGTAATCCCGAGCTGAGCATCTACGTGTGGAAACGAGTGACAGTAATTTATGTCTACATATAGATTATACATGTAAAATGTAATTCGATGCATAATTCATACAAACAACGCTTGCAATTGAAAGGTTTGCTATAACAGTGGCCCAGTGCACTTGATAAAAACTATAGGAAATTAATCTTAGAACGGAACGAATTAAACTTGGAGTAAAATAAAAAATAAAAAATTATTATAAATGTTTAAAAATAGGTTTATCAATATTACATAAATATTTTATCAATATAAATCAAAAGTACTAAATTCCAGAATTCTTGATAAGCATACGTTTATTTCTCTTAAGTTTGTACAAGAACCAATGTTGCGTAAACATTTTTAATTGCGAATACTTTTACTTGTTTCTTTTAAATGTTAAAGTCTGCCCTGCAAGAAATTAAATATGATTTAGAAAGTAATGTTGCACATCTCGAGATGCACAAACGACTATAATGATTCTTTTGCAGCTTTTTCAAGGCAATATTTCAAAAAATAACAAAGTTAGCCCCCTTGGCTAGTTGTGAAAATACAAGTACTAGGAGCTTCAAAGCTTTTCAGGTTCGTTTCACATAGAAACGAAGAGCAAAGAGGTCAAATGACGTTAAGAAAATAGAATTATCTCATAATCGAGCGCTGGATGCTATATTAAATACGGGATTATAAATATATTTCTCATTTCCCGAAATATAAGCGCGAGTTAAAGCAAGAGTGTAAGCAAATAAATTCAAAAGTTCTCGTAGAGTTTTCTTACTCAGATTTCAGATTCTTGACTTCTGGACGCCAGAAACATAATCTTGCAGTTATATCATTAAAAGTAAACAGCATCTCAGTATCTAACGAGACCCGAGCGGGAAGTAAATTACAACGAGCTTTGCCTATTTTATCTACTGTAATTTCCCCGTTGCAATTGATAAGAGTGCATCGTTACTCACTTAGTAATGCGCTCATACGAAGTCTGCGCGAGGTCGATGAGAGAACTTGAAATTCTAAAATTAATTCTTATTCCTAAAAGCGACGCGACGTAAAATCGCGGAAAAGCGAGTCCGCGATTTCGCCCGGTTCGCCGCCGGAGGATCAGCGCGACGCCCGCGGACTGGCTGGATCACATTGCGGAATAACGTTTCACCGATGTGAAGATTTTTATCGACAGCACGGGAGCCGAGACGTGCGTTGAGCGGCTCGAAAATCGCAGGCGATCCAAACACGCGAAACTCGCGGACACCCCTCGCGGGGCACGCCGGCCTATTATCGACCGCGGGACAAAAAAATGCGAGAGATTCCCCGGACTGTCAGAATCGCGATAAAATTTAATCTGCTTGACGAGGGTAAAAAGAAAAAAAGGAAAAACATCGGGGAGCGAAGACGCGCGAAAGTCGCGCGACTAGCCTGCCGCCCTGGCGTTCTCGCCCTCGCGGGGCATCGCGCGCTCGGTGCCCGAGCGTGCGATCGGTGCCAACGCGGGACAACTGTCAACTTTACGGCACGGAGCGAGAAGCGGCGGAAAGAGAGGAGACCACGCGGCGCGAACACACGGTGCGACGCTCGTCGACGAACTGCGTGACCGAGGTGGCCGCGCCGCGCCGCGCCGCGCCGCGTTGCGCCGCGTATCGCGCAGCGCGGCGCACCACCCCCGCTGTCTCGCGGCCGGCCTCAAACCCCCGCTGTTGCTGCAGCTACGCACAGCGCGGGACGCATTTTAGCGAAGTTACTTTTTCCTTTTATAATTCATCTCGAGTCACTTTTACACACAGGGCGGCGAGAAAAGGGGGTTGCCACAACAGGTAAATAACAGAGTTATCAATTCGTTCGCAGATCTCAGGCATCCTTTGTATCAATTCTCCCTCTTTGTGCACGGACACTGTACCGTCCATTTATTCCTTGTTATCATCGTTATCGTAATCGCAGTTATCACCATGGACACCGTCATCACCCTCGTAATAACTATTGCCGCTGCCATAATATTTATTATCTTCTTCTCACCTTTTTTTTCACTTCTTCACTTTTCTTAAATATCTCAAGTTCCTCAAGTAGACGCCGTACCTCTTGAGAGAGATAACTCCTTTTTTCTCTCTTGCGAGAAAAGATTCAAGTACTTGATATTGCTAAGTTCGAACTTATAAGGGGAGAAAAAAAAAGTTTTTAAACGTCTCGCGTATTATCTTTTTTCTTCTCGGAATTCCGGATTATACGGGAAAATTACGAGATCGTGGGTCCAGATATTCATCGTTTAAAATGCAAAATGTGAAAAACATTTCCGCAATCGTGATTTCCATAAATTCAATGAAGATATTTTCATGCTTTATGTCGCCGTTCCTAAGGAGAAGTTGCCGTCGCTAATGTGGTTGTCCGTTCGATATATGCAAACTAAACCATAATAGATATATCACACGAGTTATCTGCCTTATATAATTTTCATTGTAAAAACGTTTACATCTCTGTCTCTCCTTTTCAAGTACAGAAATAAATTAAAATAAAGTTGAATTAAGTAAATCAACATATTCTACAGATCGTAAAAATGCGACAAGTTTTTCCCCCCGCAGTTTTACTGGGATAAAAGTTATAAAACGCGTGCAAGAGACGAGATTGCGACAAAAAGAATGACAGCGGGATAATTCAAACAAGGAATATAATTAAGCAAAAGGCTTTTAAGCAAAAGCTGCTTTAAAATGATATAATCTGAGCGAACATATCGAATTTCCTCGTGAGGCGAACACCGCGGGCAGGTGTTCCTCGTTTTCGTGCGCACCGTTAATTGCATACCTTTGTTGTTCTCTAATCGCGCGTACGACACGGATGTTTTTGCTCCTGTGAAAGATGGCAGCGTAATATATGCATACGCGCACACGAGGCATACGCGCGTTTTGTCCAAACAAGTGATGCGAATTAATTATTCAGCGCGATACGATTTAGTTCTCTCTCTCAAAGCGGTATGCGGCTAGTTGCGCGATGTTAACTTTTCATTGTATTCTATGCTTATTATACATCAATAATTAATACTATTTATCATACATATTAATTAATAATATACGGGATGGTTAATAATTAATATTACATCGATAACAATTCGTATTGAGCAATATGATAATTATCAGCCAATATGCATGTGTGTACAATTTTAAATATTAATTTTTATGTCTCGCTGCAGTACAAAAATGCCAGGGAAAAAATACTGAAATGTACTCTCGATGTATACAACAATTTGATTTAAAAAATGAAACAGACTGTAATAACAGTTAACATATTCAAGAGAGATGAGAACACAAAATCCATATTTATCACAAATTTCCTCAATTTGCGATAAAAAGGTTTCTGTTTCTCGAAATCCTTTTTGTTTAATTTGAAAGTTAAATTAGGATTACTAGAAATGTCAACATTGCTTTAGGCTCTTAAATTAAGAACAACGGGTGGTAAGATGTGGAATAATAGTACGGATAGCGAGATAAGTTGGTTGTATTGCGTGGCAAAATTTTAAACTGGTGCAATTCAGACATTGATCCGAAAAGAAGGTCGCGCGGCTAAAAGCACCCTCGCATTTGCCGGCAGTCCGTTAATTATGCGCTTTTTACTTTCCCGCGGCAATTGGAGAGCTGCCGCGGCCGAGTCTCGCGGATGACGGAAAGTTCAGACGGAGAGTCGGGATAGTAGCACGGAACAGAGACCAAGAACTTCCGAGTTCTCTCCAATTACCGTTGGTTCCGATCGGGGACGAACTTAGTAAACGCCGCAGTCCAAGTGTGAAAAATCGATGGTTACGAAATGGTATTAAATCTAAGTTATCAAATGCGCGATAATTTCACGAATTACCGTTCGATAAACTAAGGAACAACGCAGAATTTATTTATGCAGGATAAGTAATTATTATGAACACCGTGGCGAAAAAAGTATAAAAATAAAAGTAAACGAAATATCTAAACAGAAATGATTCTTAAAACAATAAACTGTTAACGAGTAAATGTAATTTTTCATACGTAGGGTAATCTTTTTATGCGTAAATATTCTTCTAATAAAGTTTTTCCATCACGCAAATATTTGAAATGCGCTTTTCGCGCTTTTATCGAAAAATCTACCAGTCCGCATTCGATTTCCATATATTCGTCTATCTTTTTTACCTTTTTATTATGTGTTTCGCATGATATTCTGCTAATTTAAATCTACGAAAAATTAATATATCATCAAATCAATCACACAATAATCTCTTTATTCACAGATTGATGTCTTAATGTATTACTCCTTTTTTGATTGCGATTTAAAAAATATTTTAACTCGTCTATCTGTATGCTTACTTATATAGTTATAAAAATACGATTTTGATAAATAATTTTTAAATCACTTTTAAACATGCAAGATACTTAAGACATTTTTATTCTCTTAATTTAAACCTTCGTTCAGAATGATCTTTGTGAAGCTGGAAGAACCATTTCGGCAGAATCAAATCACACCTATCAGAATATTTAGTACTCATTGTGTAATAATTTGTACCACCAAAAATAATTTTGTAGCTTTTCCCATTTCGAAAAAAAATGGTACTGCTGGCTCCCTGCTAACCTGGAAAGCCCAAACTAAAAATAAATAAAATATAAAAATAAAAACAGAAATCGAAAAGGCTGAATTTGTACTAATTTATACCATTCAAAACAAATCAAAATTTTATATCAACCCTTCAAATAACCCCTTTTTCAATCAACCAAATAGTTAGACACCATTTTTCTCCGATCTTTTTATAATTAAATCTGTAAAATCGAATTATATTTATCATAATTTAACACTCATCGTGTACTATTTTGTACCACCGAAAATAAATTTGTGTCCCGTGTCAATTAAAAAAAAAGTAGGTTTGTTAACTTAATATTTAATTACTAGAATAAAGTCACTAAAAATGGAAAATAAAAACTGATTCCATTGGTACTGAATTTGTACTAATTTGTACCACTCAGAATAATTCAAAATATTTGCATTGACCCTTTTGAACAATCCTTTTTTCGAAAAATCAAATAGCAAGACCATTCTTTTGTGTGGTACAAATTAGTACAACTTCAGTTCTTTCAATTTCTGTTTTCATTTTTTTTCATTTGGGCTTTCCAGGTTAACAGGAAACCAGCAGTACCATAATTTTTTTTCGAAATGAGAAAAGGTACAAAATTATTTTTAATGGTACAAATTACTACAAAATGAGTACTAAATATTCTGCTAGGTTCGATTTGATTCTGCCGAAATGGTTCTGCCAGCTTCACAGAGGTTTCAGAATGTTAAAGCAGAAAAAAATGATATGTCGGATATACATATAATATGTAATATAGTGGATAATTAAATGATATGCCTTGTATATTAAATAATCCAATAGAAAATAAAATAATCATGAAAGAATAGTAGCTTGTATATTAACTCGGGGATAAGTGCCGTAATATATATCGTTTATTTAGAATTAACACCTTCATTATCCCATAACAATACAATGAAAATCCCGCTGTTGTTCTTCGTGGCTCACTTAGAGTTTTCGTGCTTCGGTCGAACGTACGACCAAGGTGCGGCCGATAAATCACAATTACGAGTTAAGCATCCGGGGCGCATATTAGAGCCAACATTTTCCTGAGAGAAAATCACAATTACGTATAAAGAGTGAGCCCTGTCTCATCAACGTCGAGATGATTTACCGATCCTGTATATCCTTTTTCCGGCAGGGCAAGCCTCGCCGCGCGCAAAAAGACACCCTCGCGCACGACGATGTATGATCCTGTTTCAAATTTATAATCCGACATTCGCACGCGGCGCGCCTTTCTCCGTATAGTAACGAGTGCGCTTTTTGCACCTACGTGAAACCACGAGGACGTAGAATCGAAATATCGTTGCCGGATTACGTTCCGCCTGCGGTTCCCGTATTTCAACCGCCGACCGTTCGTTTTATTGGAAAACTCGGCTTCCGCTGCCGAGTACAAAGCCCGAAAATTGAAAATGTGCTACTTGATACGAGAAACTTATGCATATGCAATATATTTAAAAAAAATTAATTCATCGCGATAATTAAAATTTCAGCTTATATCCTCTATTCAGGCGAATGTTTTATTTATGAGAGTATTAAGGTGCTAAAGTACGAGAGTGACGATCCAACATGCATAGTTAATGCTTAAACCAGACTTTGTTTACGATTTAGTCTCAAATTGAGCTATAAAGCTGTTAGTAAAAAATTACGGTAGGAGACTACTACCTTGTTGTGCAAAATATTTTATAACTCGCAGATACTGCCTCAATAAAAAATATAATTTCATTTAAGAAAAACAAATATAATGAAGTATATTTAATTATCTTATTATATAATGCAATTTTATAGTAAAAAAAAAAATTATGGCGTATTTAATAATAAATTAATTTTGTTTTTAAATATTATAATAAAGAAAGAAATGAATGACACATGAAATTGTACGCAACAATTATTCACGGGATTTCGTTTACACGATCCGCGAGTTCCATTAAAAAGACATCATTATTCCTCTCAGTGCCACGTTGCGATAGGCGAAGCCAATAAGACGAGATTCTTTGTACCGTCCCTAAGTCTTACTTAATCGAAATTAGTGTGTAACAAGCCGGTCACTCAGTTCAGGCTAGCTCGTAGTAGGAGTGTCGACAACGAGCACTTTCCTGGCCTGGCTGTCTCCGTGATACAAAACAGGACCTATCCGACCATATGGGTCTGCACGACTACTCGACTCGGAAGGGGATGGGTGAATGAGTGAGGGAATTTATCTCGACTTGGGTCAAAAGCCTCTTCAAGCGCTCAACAAAAATATACACGAATGTAAATGTAGTCACAGCACGAATATACACGTAATGGAAAACTGCTGAAAATCTCAGCTCGGCCGATCGATTTGACGTTATTATATATATTTAAATAACTGAAAATCAATTTGCAATTAAGACAAACTAACCGTATTTTAGTTAGATAAATTAACCCGAGATAAATTAATAGGAATCAATTTTTTTTTATTCAATATATATTATCGTTGTTTACTTTTTAATAATAAAGAGACCAATGCCGCTAATGTAATCACGGAACAGTGTTGTGTTTACTAAATAGCGGTAAGCACCGCGGAATACTATCAGAGGCATTCGCTGTCGTGCAGCAATGAACCACCGACTTATTATTCAGCGTTTATCGAACAGGTTTGTGGTCGCCATAGGAACGCGACGATGACAACAATGAAACTTATGGCGCGGGCCTGAAGCATTTTCCACCGCAAGCAAGTTATGCCGTCTCATTTCGGGAAAATTTGAGAGAAGCGGCGGGATGTGGAGGATTTTGGCGCACAACCGCGACGCACGGGCGCTGGATATCGAGTGGTATTCACCGCGTGATAACGAACACGACATCAGCGCGCTGTCGCAATTGATGAAGGCACCATTGTTCATTGCGGCATTCGGTGAAGCATACAGGGTGTTTCAGACGTACGAATCGTCTATTCGAGACCGCGAATTCTTTAACTGATTTAAGAAAATAAGAAATAATTGAGAGTCCATTGAAGGAGTAATAAAAATTAAATAATTATTGTAAAAGTTGCCGGGGAAACTCGAGTCCGAATCATTTAAAAGTCGTCAAAAGAAACGATGATCTTTTTTCAAGCACTCTGTATGTTCAATGCAATATACGGTACACACAGGTAGGAGACGTGTTATTTGAAAAGCAGTAGATTGTTTTACAACCCAGTTAGCTTAACGACACCGTTACTTGCAAATTTTCAGCACGTTATTGCGAGGGGGAGCGTTTCAACCAAGTTCAATAACGAGTGGCTATAATCGATGCCGAAATTCAGCCGAAGCGAAAGCGAGAACGCTGCAGTCGCTAAAGTTACATTAATTACTAAAGTTTCGATCATAAGCCGATCATAAAGAACAATACATCGTGCAAGGATATTCGTTGTTATCATCGAGCAACTAGGTGGAAATAGTCACCCTAAGAAAATAGTACATCCTATATTTCAGTAAAAAAGTAGATATCAAATTTTATGTAAAATCAAATAGCAATTAATATTTTAATAATTAATTAAATCGTAGTCGTAGTAATCGTCAATCGAATAATCGACAATGAGATTCATTATGAATTGCAAAATATTCATGAGTAAATTATATTTAAAAAAATCGTGATGAAAGAATTATCGTTCTCCTGTAAAACGAGAGTGTCCCAATTATATCCAAATTGCATTTTAATATAACTTGCATATAACTTTCGGCAGAACTTCTGACCTAGAAAAAAAAAGTTAGTCCAAGCTGATTAGTAACGATCCGCGAACTCAACTAAGCAAAATTCTGTTGTCTGAAATTATTGTCTACAATTTTATTATCGGAGGATCTAATTAAAGTGAATTCCGAACTTTTGCGCCTTGTGATCTCGCGACGCTACGTAATGTCGCGCGATCGATATAGGTACATTGCCCGTGGCCCCGTTCGTTACTGTATTATGTCACCATGAGCATATTAGCGTCAAGCATTTTCTCCGGGATAGAAACGCAAATCCAGAGCCCTTTTTTGAACATTTCTTAGATCGAGAGAGAAACGCGCGAGAAAAAGTTGCATCGTGGATGATAATGTAATAAATCTAATTAGAATGTCACAAGATGTAATAATTAATTCGTCGAATCCATTTCCGTTAAAATAAATAATTTTATCTACGGCGACTGCTATCTGTTCACCTGCGTGCCAAAACCGGAATAAATCTGAAACTTGGGCAGATTGCCACTTCGCGAAGCGAAACGGAAATCTGATAGACACAAGCATTGCCACTGCGTTGCGTATCCGCTGTGTAACGCGATCTTCTGGCGAGCGGAATACCGCAGACTCTGTACTGCGTTCTTGCAACAATCCATTTTGTGCAGAGCAAGAGAGAGAGAGAGAGAGATTCAGTCGTGCAAATAAACGCGTCCACGGCCATTTATCAGCGCAGAGCAATCTTCGATCGTGGATTAAAACGATAGTATTTCTATAGAATTCGCAACTAGAGACACCTATATCTTGCTGTATTCCTGTTAAAAAACATTAAGTTACAGAATTATTCACATCATAGAGTCTAAGGCATTCTAGCTTTATCACTTCTTTCTTTTTCATTTTTTCCTAATTTTTTTTTATTTTATCGATTCAACAAAATTGTTAAAAAACCAGCGGGGTAATTTCTAAAGTGGTATTTAAGTATTGTCGAAATGTATGAAAATGGAATCACAGTATTCAATGCATTACTAGGAGCCCTTATTTCTGAACGGCTTCCTTTTGCTGTAATAACCCTTATAATTGTGCGATGAGAGTTTGACTAGCGATCGAGCCGATAAGCATGATGAAAACGAGGTCTAGCTAAAGTAAGATCGAATAAAAGTTGAAACGTCATAGTGTGGGAAGGGAACATCGGGAGTACAGCCAAACGAAACTTCTCTAAGAGGAAAGCAGCATCGATTCGTCGAAAGCTTTCGATGGATATGCTAACGAGCAAACGAGCGAGCAGAGAAGTAAAACTTTGACGAGTTTCGTTCTCGCCGGGCCTGGGATCATCGAAAAAGAATGAAGTTTGCAGAGAAATTTGCAATTACTTTACGAAAATGTTTGCCATGAGCCAAGTGGCCGAATATACCTAGTCATATAAGATAGGATAATATTTCACTGATGACGTGATTGACGATATATCGAGAACAAACGTTATCCAAATGAATAAAACTAGAGTATTATTTTACGAAAAATATTATAAATAAAAAATCTAAATGATAAAAATTTTTTTAAATCTCTTCTTTCAATTACATTTAGATGTTTTATAAGAGAAAGAATTAAAAGTAAAAAAAAAGAGTTCACATCTTTACAACTCATTCAGTTATAATCTCTTGACTGCAATCTTTTGACATCGAGTGGAATCTCGATGTCAAAAAGTATATTCAATAAGATACTCAGAATAAAGTTTTATATCTTAAGAGACAAACGTTCAATAGTTACATTTTGATAAAAAGTACAATTAATAAACAGAATAATGTTGATGCTAAGGAAAGAAATGACTGCTCCTATAATTATTCACATGAACTGACATCAAAGTATCAATAAACAAGAATATTGAAGAAGATACTAAGAAGGTAGATAATAAATCGCCAGAATAAGATAATCGTATGACACTTTGCGTATATGACAACTGCATTAATCATTTACGCGCACTTTATACTGAGACGGAATCTCGTCGAAACGTGATCGAAAATAATATGAAAAAGATACAAAGCTTCATGATTTGTTCGACACTCGCGTATTTCACAAATTAAAGCAACGAACGATTAATAAAGTCAGGTTAACGACTAATATAATATAATCGCAAACAGATAAGATACAATTAAAATTCGATATGTACACGCGCAATATATTTCAAATACGTGAATGCAATGAAATACACGTGTTATTAATAAACGATCAATACGAGCAATTGTGGTCTTTTATTACTTAAATTATATTCGATACAGTGACTCGCGTATTAATCCACACTCTCCATTCGCAAGTGAGCAAATTACATTTTAAATTAGCGAAAAAAATCGGAGCTCGATGTAGAATACATTCAAGTTATCATTCGTTTATAAATAAAACAACATTTTATAATTCTTATTCTCCGCCTCTTAAGCGGGATGAATAAATTGCACGAAATATTTACCTCGTTAAAAATAAAATCGATAAATTAGCAGTTGCCAATTGCAGGAGTTAATTACACGCGCTGATAAACAGACTAATTCTTCGTAGGAAATAATCGCGTCTTTTTGTCCCTGATACGATCACGTTTCGATGGGCAGTACGGCGACACACGGAGTGGCACGCGCCACTACCTGTCAGCTTGAGCCACCTTCGGAATGATAATAGCCGTAGCGTGTCACTATCAAAACAAACATCAAGCCCATATACATTGGAGTCTCGCTACCGTAAAATATTTAATGTTATTTTTTTTCAAGATACATCGAATATTCTGTCCTTCAAATTTTGAAATAATTTCGATAAACAAGATATTATCGTATATTTCGTTAGCATCGCTAAAATAACGATAAATTTTGTTCGATTGAAATATTTTGGAAAAAAATACTGTTATTTAAATCCGAACTAATCGAAAAAATATGTTTCAATTTACTTGATATGTGAATATTTTATTTAGTACTGATTGATTTGTCGAATTTAAGAAAGATTAATTTTAAACAAACATATATCGCTATCTTATGAAATCAATATGCAAGACGACATTATCACACACAAATTTATAATATTAGATATTCTTACAACCAAATCTAAATCCAAATTAAAAATTGTAAAAATATATTTTTCAATGCCTCCTAAAGTATGTTATTTAAAAAAATTATAATGTATTGAGTTGGTGTAGAAAAAATAAACGTATAGTATTGAACTGTACACGTGACATCGACGTGATAGATCCAATAGTGGGCTAGTGAGATATGTACTTGAAGTGAGGTATGCACTTTACAAGAACGTTCTACAAAGCATTAGTTTTCTAAATCAGCTATTTTTTCACGTGTAACGATCTAGTACCGTGGTACTTCTTCAATATCTCTTAGCACTGCCGAGTGTTCTCGCTTTCTCTTTTCCGCGCCTGCCTCTTACATCCATTCTCTCCGCGTTCCGCCCCTGTTCTGGTTTCGAGTTAAGTTCCAGGCTTTGAGCAGGGTCAGGGTTGAACGTACATGTCTGGAATAAATTTCGATTCCAACGTGGGAAAGCCCCCTTCTTTGCGATGCACTTATTTCCGAAATGGCTCGTTGAATTCATTGCGACTTAAATGGACTCTCAAATGGAATTGGAGAGTTCTCCGAGAATCTCAATTGAAGAATAAAGATCGCACAACGGACAAATGCTAAATATAATATTGTAAATTGTAACGAAATATCACATTCAGTTTTACGAAATTAATAAACGTTAAATTAACGAATAGTATTTCCACTGTAATTAGAATACTCGAGATATATTTTCGTTGTATAGCGAAAAAGTTATTTCAATTTTATCTCTGTAACGAAAATTGTTACGTAACAAAATAAAATAAACTCAGAATAGCATTTTTTTTTATACTTGTCTCGCATTTCACTCTCCAATTGTAAGCGATTAATTTCCTACATAAAGTAAAAAAACAATATCGAAATTTTCACAATATTGTCAGCGATCAAATATCATAGGCGAATATAAATAAAATTATTAAAATATCAGATAAAAGTATTTGTTTCTGACAAATAAATTTTATTATTACAACTTTGTAAACTTTGTTTATTTACGCCCATTAATACTTTGTTTGACTTATTTTCCGATATCACAATTTTTCTTAGATGATAAAATGTACTTTTCCTTTCGCGCAATTTCGATACTTGTGTTTCTCGTTAACGGACCAATATTCTTTCTCGATTATAGAGAGATTCGATTTCACTTCGCGCTTCTAATGCTTTATCTCTGGGAACTGTGAGTTCGTTTCTCTCTCCGTTACGGTCGAAGATATTGTATCTCGCCGGCTAGCTTTTGTTAAAATTGGCACTATTCTGTCAGCGCTGGATTCACGAGGAATTTCACTTTTATGCGGATCACGTGTACCCTTCACGCGGCGAAGTACGCCTATATATCTACAAGCGAGCTTATCACTTTCTGCATTTCGCAAATTGTTATTTCTGCGAGTGCACGATGAAAGGGCCGCGAATCAACTGCCATTCGCAAATAGAAATAGCTTATTTATGGTAAACTAGTAAACAACAACAAATAACAGAAGCGGAAATTGTACATGTAAGCCGCGTATATACAAGGGTCAAACGCTTTGATTAAAGCGAATGCATCAAATTCAAATACAGTTTCCTAAATGGCAACACGGATATAGAGCGATGGCAATTGATGCATACATCCATATCTCTCCTTCAAAGGTAAACGAAATCTTTCGGGTAACAAGTAAATGTTTTTAAGATACTCAGAAATATGGAGACAATTTTCGTTTTAAAATGATATATCATGTCTGAATAAAGTATAATAAATAAAAATGAATATTTTAATTAAAACAGTAGCCAGTGCTGATCCCGTAATCACGTTGCACCGCAAATGGATGGACGTGAATGAAAGAAGCTTTTGTCTTTTTTTTTTTTGACTTCCCTTTCGTTTCCCCATCCTTTTGCCTACAAAGCCTCGATTGTATTCGCACAAATCAAATCAGTATATACGTCGGTTTTACTTGATAAAATTACCGTGATTCTTCATTTGCAAAACCTTTCAGTTTTATTTATTAAGAGAATACTTTGAATGACGCACATATGAATTGATTTTACATTGCAAATAATTCAATAATTTCTTTGAACCTTTCACGAAAATTTAACGGAGTTACCACACAATTCATTGTTAAAGCTCCGAAAACCGCGAAAAATATATAATATCCAATTAAAAATTCTGAATATTTTGTTGTTCGTCAAATAGATCTATCAGTGAGCATTCTACATGGACCACGGTTTTTTTGTCCATGCGGTACATAAATCACAGCGCCACGAACATGGTACGTGTTAGGGATCGCTGCGAGATTTTACATTGTTAATTAAGTCCGGCGCCTATACGGTTACGCAGCGACCTGTGATTTATGTGTTGCACGTTCAAATATATCGGAATCTCCGCACATTTGGAAAGCTCGGAGTGTGCGAGAGCAGAGATGTAGAAACATGGATGTAGATACTTTATCAGCAAAGAGAACAAGCAAAGCGTAATAAACTGGTCTTTTTCCAGACGCGTATATACGAATCATAAAGAATTCCGTGAAAAAAATGTTAATATCGCGATTTAGTTCCACAAGTTTAATCTACTTACTAGATTAGCAATTCAACAAACTAAAATAAAAATAATATAGTAACAACCTGGTGTACAATGTCGTTCTCGATCGATTAAACGACCATGTGTAAATCTCTTGAACCTAAAGAACGTGTATAGCTATGATAATGGATTAGCATAGAAATAGCGCAAAATCGCACGATAGCAGGAAGCTTGAATTCCGAATAGAGGAAATAATGTTTTAATGGACATGGAATTCGCGGAACGGCTGCTAAAAATCCATCCGATTTTTGCGCCGAACAGGCATGGCATACATATTCGTTTCGTCCTCGTTTCCCCACGTCAGATTGGCTCGTCGAATTGATTACCGCGCGACACGCGTAAAGGATTTATAGACACGTTTCTTTTCTGCCTCGTATATCTCGTCAGCGATAATTTATTTAGCAATTGTGGGAAATTCTCCCTAGTATCCCCTGGAATTACGCCCTTTAGTACGGTTGATTAATAGCGATGTTTTGAGAAAACCATGTTGGGCTACACCTTGCATTTTGAAAGAAAATTTTTAAAAAGTATACGAAAAATGTAGAATCATTAATTTAAAAACATAATTTTGCGTGAGAAGAAAATTATGAAAAGTAAAAGATAGAAAATATCGTATAATTAATATGTGTCACATTTTTTCATGCGTTATTTTACAAGAAATTTCTTGATTATCGTTTTCGCCATCAGTTAACTTCAGTTTTACTTTAAATAACTGCTTCTTTTTTTAGCAGTAACGCCAGAAAGAGATGGAGAATCAATTAAGGTAAGATTAACTGACGTTGGTGAACCGTAAATTTCTTATTTTTTTCTGATTTTTTTTTCTTCAGTAATATCCTGCAATTTAATCACGATAAATTGATTGTAAACTCGGTAAAATTTCGAGATCAAATAAGAATAGAAATGACTTTCATTTCAGTCTTAATAACATCTGTAATTAAAAATTGAGAGAAACCATAAAATTCCAATAACTTATTAAAATTCGTTGTTGATTTTTTGCTACGTAAAAGAAAAAGTTTCTAAGTTTTTCCGAGCTTCCGACTAAGAGATCATTTTGAGTTAATACACGAATTAACTCTTTTATATTCAAGAATAAATTATTCTCGCGTTCCGATTTTGTTTCTTTCGCAAACATTGGTATAGTATGCAACATCACGTTTCGGAACATTTTATGTACAAACGAAATATGCCTCACACAAAATATGTATATTATCATTTTACAACAGTTTACATATAAAAACAATTTATTTTGGAAAAAACTGAAAGATTAATATAACAAATATAATCTCAACGGAGCACATATTCGCTTTAAAAATGGAAAAAAGAAAGAAGAAATAATACTCGCGAATCCCCCCCCC
>VBVQ01001219.1:0-24731 GCA_011636635.1 Tetramorium simillimum
GTTGTAATCACATCGTAATCAACTGTAATCAATTGTAATCAAATGTACTTTGTAATCACGTGTACATCCAATAGCTGAGTGAATAGCCCCTCGTATTTTTTACTTTATTGAAAGAGGAATATGTTTGCTGTAAAATAGTAAGTAATTATAATTTAGAATATGAGATTATAGGAAAAGTCACCTTGAACGTAAAATACTTTTTTTTTTGGATGTACGATCTCGTCCGTGCAATATAAATACATACTTAATTTTCCCGCGTGAAATGCCGCACGAGAGTCGTACGAGGAAGAAAATGTGACAAACGCGACTTAACGAAGCTACGAAGCTACACAAACGATTACATGCGTACTCGAGTGATTTCGCAGCAAGTTCCAGAAGGCAGGGTTACGAGAGGCGGCGAGAGAGAGAGAAAGAGAGAGAACACGACAACCTTAGTGCGTAGGACGGTGGACTGCGCGACCTGGAGTTGCGACAGTAAGCCGTCCGCTCGAGGGAGAAGTCGAGGGAAGAAGGGACCGGCTGAGCATCGCGTGACGACGAGATCGCCCCTTGGAGATTATCCACACACGAGCGGCCAGCTCGCGGCCAACTCAAAGTGGCCTTCGACACGCGAAACGGACTCGGCGGCCGAAATTCTTAATTTCAGCGAATTCATCAATGCTCAAATCCCTGCGAGCGCGTGGACTACCACGTGGCAGAGCCAGGACCTTCGAAATCAGTTTTCTTTTCAGGTCACTTTCAATTGATGCAACTACGACAAGCTGATGGATCCATTCAAGTCATTCCGCTTTAGATTGTGCACTCTGATATTAACTCGCAATCTGGATACGCGCGTTGTAGAATTTTTATCGTAAGACTGAAGCAACTGGAGCAAAATTGAAAGAGCCGCCCGTTCTACTAACAATACTTGTGTGTTGCTGACGAATCAAATTTGCGTGTACTCATCGCGCGCGAGACTCGTTACCCATTCTTATATATCTTAATGAAGAGGTGGCGATCATTTCATTCGATTGGTTCAATTTGAAAAAATTCCCTCGGTGAAAAAGGGAATATTATTACATACATATATTCTGAGAGAGAGAGAGAGAGAGCCTTGTTTAAATTGTTAATCGAAATAAACTCCCCTTTCCCGCGGGAGCTCGTTTCGCGTCTTACGGTTTATCCTGTAGTCGAAGGCAGAGGATTACGAGGTTTTACTTTCTGCTCGGTACAGCGACGCGATACGTCCTCTACACGGTACTAAGCCACACCGCGGTAAACCACACGGAATCGTAGGTCACAGCCAGTTACGTACTTTGGAAAAAATGTCAAAAGGCAATATAATCAGAGTCACGAGTACCTTACTTGCCGCGCAGCGTGCGCGCACGCGAGCCGCAGTGGTCAAGTCAAAGACTTTGACTTTCATCGATCGTATTTAAGCTCCATTTGCGCTCGACGACGATCGATAGATGACGATATTCCGCGTCTATACGCAGCGCTCGAGTGTTACAAGGTAGAGTATAGTAGAGCCAAGGTATAGCCGCATAATGCTCAGGTTATTGCACGTTGCCGAACAATGCAACAGCGAGGACAAACGCGTCGCGTCGTTGCGCGCCCGCAGTGTGAGAAACAACGCGAAAATAATGGGTCCATACATTTGATTGCGTCGATCGATCGTTACCCTTAATCTATATCAAACTCAAGAACACTCAATGAGAAAGTTTGACACGTGTCGAATCGTTGGGCGTGTGCTCCAAAAATAATTTCGTCGCGTTCTAGATTCACTAACCTTTTATGTTTTATCATTGTACCGAGTGAAAGATCAGAAAATTCCTGTATTATTCCTGTATTATCGAAAACGTTCACTTTTTACGTTCAGACTTTACGTTCAGAGTTCCGAAATAATTTGAAATTAATTAAACTATGTTTGAGATTAAACACGTAACGAACGCTCGATCTGTAGAAGTCTCCCAAGTCTCTTCTACTGCGCGTACGCGCGTGATTTTAACAAATTTCACCCTATATAAATTTAATCCCTCGCAATAGGGAGATCCTTTTTATTATACAGTCGACGTGAGTAAAAGTCGCCCGTCGCGAATAAAGGGCAAGAAGAAAATAAAACAAAGTGAAATCTCGGCTGTACGTTCAACCATCTTTCTTCTTCTATCAAACAGAGATGTGTAGACACTTGGTCAAGGCATATTGGGGAAGTAGAATCGCATAAAGTGCAAGTGCAAGCGGGAAAATAACATAATAATGTCTTTTGAATTACACTCTTTACACATAGATACACAGATAAGGCCGACCATTTCTATTCTCTGTTAAAATCAAGGACACGACTCGTCAATTAGGATTAGATCTAGATCAAGTTCGCTCCCTTGCGGATATTAAAGGATTGCCCTAAACGGCGATCGCGAAGCGGTGTCGAGGAAAGCTAAGATATTTGCGTTATCTCGCGAGAGATTGACTTTTAATTTTGAGCACAGTACGATGCTCACGCTCTTTCTATTTCGTCTATTCGCAGCAGTCTCGAGAAAAAAAGTTTCACAAGATTACTCAATCGTTTTCAACCTCGCGGCGTTCGTAATCTTTTTACTTCACCTCTATCAAGTTAGCCCCCCCTGTTTTTGGACAAATAATTTATTTATATTTATTTAAAGACGAGCAACAAAATCGGCGATTGTTGATTCTTAAGGCAACAAAATAACAAATTCTGACGTATTTATTTTTTCGATTTGAGCACTCTATATATTTTTTTCTATTATGGGGGGGGGGCTAGCTTGGCAATAAGCTGGCCCCCCTCATTTCGAGTTTTATTTCCTGCTAAACGGTTTAAGCAACAAAATCGGGCTTAGGGTAACTAATTAGCAACTAAATAGCGCTAAATTTTTCGATAAGTGCGGATTTTTTTTTTTGCGATGGTGGGGAGGCTAACTTGATAGAGGTTTTTACTTCCGTATTACGTAGCGCGAATCGCCGTTAACGTTCGCTTGCACGTGGCATCTCTTTTCGCGAATGACGTAGCCATATTATTAAAAAAAAAACCTCTGGAAAAATCGAGAAGAGAGAATAAAAATGATGGAAGATGTAAATGAGGCTCGTACAAAAGAGAAAAAGGCTCGTGCCCCATACATCTTTGTTGGCGAATTCAACCGCCATCGTTACTCGCGTCACGGGTTCCGTCTCGCCG
Organism: Tetramorium simillimum; assembly: GCA_011636635.1. NCBI lineage: Eukaryota > Metazoa > Arthropoda > Insecta > Hymenoptera > Formicidae > Tetramorium > Tetramorium simillimum. Next base: position 3,170 of record VBVQ01001219.1, read on the forward strand.
GGGATAGCCGGGATGGGGACGCATTCAGCGTCAAGTTATTCGGCCGTTTCCCAAACTGAAAGTCTTTCTCTCACTTTACGGGGACCGGAGAGAGCAACGAAAATAACTTGGTCTAACTTCGCGGGGGAATTCGCCCAAACGCTTGGCATTCTCTCGAAACTGCGTTTGCAACCAGTGTCGCGTCTCGCGCTACTACTTTGCCTGATACGATTAGAGTTGCAACAATATATCTTGGATATATGTCGCATCGATTTGTACCGGACAATGGCTTTTATGCAATTGATTCATGTATGTACCGAGCGACGTTTCCAATGCGCGATTCGTAATCGTTTTGTTTCGTACGAAATGTCCACGTCGAAGTAAATCGATTTCAATTATGCCGCGATACGATATATGTATATATATACGGTAGATATACGGGTACAAAAGCCGTAATCGAACTAGCAAAGCCTTGTACAGTTGAACGAGGACGCGTATCCTCTTTTTGCTTTGTCGCATTCACTAATGTATGAAAGTAGATGGAGCGTGACCGATCCAACGAAAATTACTCGCGCCGTGCACGACGATTTCCCAGTTTTTTCTTTCCTCGCGATGATTGGCACGCATATCCGCAAACACACACACACACACACACACACACACACCTGCGGATGGTCGACAACCCGTTGCGCAACAGCCAAGGTAACGTATACAGATTTCCTGACCTATATTCCCAGCGCGTGTCATCGCGCAGCCTCGAGTCTTTCGACGGCCACTGGAAATCAAACCTTAATTCCATTAGGTTTGAATTTCCAGAGAATTGCATTGACATTTAAGCGCGACAAGCGCGCCTTCCGCGTCTACGCAACGCGAGAGCTTTGAATGGGCAAGCTTCTTTTCCAACGGAAAAGAAAGGCTGGCATTATCCTCGTGTCATTTGAATATGTTTGCCGCACATCGTAAACGCCGACGGCCTAACGCCGACGCTGAGCCTGCGGGTCTCGCCTGGATGCACGCCGCGGACACGCTCGCGGCGATCTGGCAACGGAATTGGAGAACCGAGCAGAATCAAGCGTCAAGTATGCGCAAAACTCGTAATTATTCGGCGTGCTGCACGCGTACAAATTGCCGTGTCTCGTTTCATCCGAGCCGACTATTCCTTACATTGTTAGCGTTTAGCGTTTAACGTAACGCAAGCCGGTCACGCATGAGATGCAGGGCGTGCGTCGATCGTCGATACAAGTTGATTTCGAGTCGAGAGAAAATAGGGAAAAGATAACGGAAGGGGAGGAGTACGTAACAACGTGATCGTGATCGTTGCTGTTTTCGAACGAGTGCAGTGAAAAGACTGACAATGAGCGATATCACGCGATTGCGCGCGATGCGAGTTTAATTACTAGCTGCGCTCTCTTGAGGTATCGTCTCTTGAGGTGCGCTATAAACGCGAGGTATTTCAAAAATAATTTCATATATATTTCGAAAAAAAAAAAACCAAAGAAAACTGAAAACTGTACCGAATATAAAAAATACCATATTACGATATATCAATAATGAGAACTGTGTCATTACGATTGCTGGTCCAAAAGTTCGCTTAACTCGTAATCAATGTCGACACGAACGTGCTACACTTTTTTTCTCTCGTCTCAATGTTACTTGAGATAATTGAGAGGTACCATTTGTATCTGTATTTTTAAAAAGCTCTATAAGGAAAACGTAAGAGATATCAGAGAAGAATCAGCAGAAGCAAGAAAAAAGGATACAACGAATCATTAGTCGATGGAGCATTAGTATGTATAAATTGTACGTCATAAGTATCGTCAATCGAATCGTCTCGTTATTATATAACAGTACAGCACGTTCTATCATTCGCCGCGCTTTTTAATCGTTGATATTCTTCTTTATGTCACGAGATGTCACATTTACGATACATAAAGTTTATGCATAGAGCTGCTACAGCTTCGAAATAGCATAGTCGGAGCGTTCTTTCTTACCAGGCTATAATCCCACCCGCATATAAAAGCAGGTGTTTAATATGTTCCAGACGGATAGATACGCAAGGACGAAAGACGAGGCGAAGACCTTCGTGCGATAGTGATTCCATTGTTCATACATATTGACGTTGGCGAAGAAATCTTTAATGACCCATTTACGTAAGTGGAACGTCGCGAATGTACGATGACCTCGTCATTTCGCACTTGATACTTTCATGTGATTAATATAGAGCATTTTAATTGTGGGAGGAAAAGGAATGAAGACAAATGCGAATGCAAGTATGGACGAAGGAGAAATACGGAAAGGAAAAAGAGGAAAGCGCAGTGAACAAGTTGTATAAGCATATCGGGGGATATACTATTATTCCTTCAACTATTGTATCGAATAGAGCTTGCTCTACTTTATATATATATATATATATTTCTCGCAGTACTTGACACGCGTGTTAAACACGCGCGAGGCAAACTCGCTAGTCTTCTCTCGAATGTATGGCACCAGCCTGTTCTCGACTCTCGGCTCGGAAACCGATCGATCGCGTCTCGCATCTTTCTCGACACGTTAATGAGTCATCCCCCGTCTGACTGTCGACCGATTGACGAATGATTGGGATGGCCAGAAAGTAACAAGCACTTGCGATCTCTCTTTTCTTTTGAAATTTCCTTTCTAACTTGTGTCTAACGTGTGTAACTTGCGAATCTGTTTTCGATACTCGAGCCGAAATCAGACTCGAAATTAATTCAACTTGATTTGATTTGATTTGATTAACAAACACTCGAAAAGAATATGTAGGTAGATTGCAACGAATAAACAGACTAGAAAGAATTCCTAAAAAAAACAAGGTTAACGATCACTATGAACGAGAGCAAATGCCCAAGATAGCTGACGATTGACAAGAATCAAGACGGATGGAAGCATCAAAAATCGTTGGCACGAATCCACGCGTGTTTACCGCAAGGACTTTCAGCTATGTGACAAACGGATCGTAGACGACGCGTTTCACAGTCGGCGATTCTGGAGGACACTTTACGGCTCCTGAGAGTCTCCGTCGTGGAGCACGAAAGGCGACGTTATTGGTACGGTATAGCCATTATCACGCACATTCTAACATGCAGTCGCGTATGACGGGTGACGAAATACACGAAAGCTTTAGGACATAAAAAAAGGGATATAAAGAATGATATTGAATCGTAACTTTTGACCAGCGGATAATAAATACTTGAAGATATTTTTTTTTAATCGTTTAGAAAATGACGCGCAAACAGGCATGATTAAAGTTCACTAATGATTCAATCAATCAAATGACGAATCACAAGCTCCTAAATAGATAAAAAGTTAATAATCAACATAGAATGGAATTATTTAAAATGGTTGAGAAAAAAGTAAATATCTGTTATCGCGCTGACTCAATAACGCGATAATACTTATGCTGCGATAACTGAAGATGGTTGAAGCACATTGTGGAAAATCGGGTGTGTTTCATTCCGCGGGGATCGTACATCCGTACGATCGTTGGTGTGAAAAACATACGAGAGAGAAAGAAAAGATAATCTCATGGCGTAAAAATCAACACCATTCTTTCGGCATTGAAGACTGCAACGGATACACGGGTGATGACTCGCGCAGAGAAATGATACATCTGATTGTAAGAATTTATTCTCGCGAGATTTCACACAGTTGCCGTAGTACTTGAAAATTTCTTCAACGAACACCTGATTGCAGAGATTTTAGAAATAGCAATACATTTTATATTTCGTAATTACGAAATACCGCGATGCCCTTATCGCCTGCCCAGTAAATTACGCGCACACTCTCTTTCATGTCGATAATTGCACTGGTATAATTATAGCAGTGGGAGCAGTCACTCGCGACGAATCGTTTCAGTAAGACTTGGTAAACTAAACTAAACGATATTCCATTGCGTGATTTCTTAATATGCGTGATGGTAACTCGATAATTTCCATATAAATCGAGGACACTGGTAACTCGTGAAAAATCTCAAGTTGAACAAGTAAATCTATTGAATCGATTAAAATCAAGGGGTCATATACGTTTCTCGGGCCCGAAAAGTTTTCCAGTAATTATGAGGGATTGCCAGAAAACTATCAGACCGATTAAATTGAATCTTTTTTTATTGCAAAGAGTAAGTCTTGCAGGAAAGAAAACATATACTGACAATAAAAAAATACAAAAAAAATATAGCGGCTGCGTGAATTGGCGTAAGACGTCACTTTTCAAGATCACTTTTCAGGGCCAAGAAACGTATATGATCCCTTAAAGATTTGCCAAATGTACTCCATTCATATCACCATTCACATTTTCAAATTTTTGACGAAATTTTTGACTTGTAGATGTATGGAGGAAATATAATCTTATCGATATAGGATCGTCTGCGTGCGTCTGTGTACATAGAAGTACGCCGTACGCTTTCATCGATTTAGTGGCACGTGCGTAATTCGCGCCTATAACGCCGTTACATCAGCTGAAGCAGAGAAGGAATAGAAATCCGCGCGTATAGAGAATAAAAGCCGCGAGTTTTCCCTACATATAAGACGATATCGCTATCGCCATCGCGAGTCATCGTGTCGTAAAAATAGCGTGACATTTCATCGATCCTGTAACATACTCGTAAAAACGTTGCGACTGTGCCAACACGAAACAATGCGAAATTCGATTTGAATTTCGACCCTTCGTTCGACCATCCTACGCGCGTGAGGTTCGGGATAGGTACATTTCTGTCCGCGGATAACACCGTACCAAACAGACCGACGCGACGCGACGCGACGCGCAGATCAATCCCCGTATCGAAAGCAGACAGTATTTTTTTTTCTTTTTTTTTTCAATTACACATTTCGTACACATTTTTTTATCTCAATGCGTACATTGATCCGAGTTTATCATGAAAGTAAGCGAAACAATTCCATCAAAACGTCTGACGAACGAGCGAAAGAATTGACAGTAATTTGGATTTATTTTACGCCGTGTCGTTCAAACCGTCGTACCTAATCACCTCAAAAGTGATAATGTTATCTGTGAAACGCGATAAGAATATGTGCTTTAATTATCTGGAGCGAACACACTTTCAATTCAATGCTATCAATTGGTGCGCGGCGTGGAGCGCTTTTGAGAAACGGCGATATGAAAAGTCTCTTTCCGCCAAATACTTTTATCGCCAAATATCACCGTATGTTACGCTGCTCGTTGAATCGGATACCGTTCGCTTTGACACCGCCATATTCTTTCTCTTTCTCTCTTTCGGTCCGTCAGAGATAAATCAGTCACACAGAAATCAGTCTGTAGATAATTTTGCGCTGCATTTTGTCATCATAGTGACTAGTGACTATGATGACAGTGAGCCTAAAAACGTGACCAAAGCAAGTAAGCGGAAAGATCGAAAATTGCTCACCGATCGATCTTGTCCATCGTGGTGGGATGATGCAAAATAGTTTGCTGCCCCGTCATCTCGACGACACATTGTGTGCAGAGTTCCAGCTCTGTAACGAAAAAAAAATATATATATGTATAATATATCAAGTGGAATAACGAATTCAGATCGCTGTTTATGCAAAAATAACTCTCTTGCCTTATTTCTACATCTAAATTGTATCTTGGATCAAATCAACACGGGATTAAATATACTTTTTATTCTTTTAATCATCGGTAAAATATTATTCCAAACTGCACGAGAGAACTCTTCTATTATAAAATAAGCAAACCTCTAGAATCGATCAGCATCTCATCTTTGTTTCCATAAAGACGACTTTTTCGAGCGAGCGAAAAGCTTATTTAAGAATTAAAAAAAAAAACAATACTTGGCGCTACAACTCATTGTAGAAGAGTGTTCGGTGTTTTGTAGAATTATAAATGTTTGAAAATCTAACAATGAATGTTAAGACAACTCCCGTGTGACAAAACGAGACGCTGCGCGACGCTGGCGCTGTAATGAAGAGAAATATTTGTGCAATCTATAGACAACTGTCTGAATACTTGATGAATATATTCCAAAATGGTACGCCAGCTTCAAAAACACCTTTTTCAAAAACCTGTTAAAAAATTTGATCGACGTGATCAAGGTTTTGAAACACAGCATGAACTTGGGCAACTTTTAATCGACTCGTAACTGTAGAATGTGTCGTCGCACACATAATGACATTAGCGTAATGAAACGATCGCTCAATAGTTACAAGTTTTGTTAATAAAATGAGGCTATGCTGTTATAAATCATGATTCGACGTTTTGCTAAAACTGTCGTTCGTGCCTGCACTCGATTCGCTCGATGTGAAAAAATGTATGCTCGAGGAAAGGCATTCGTTGATGACGAAATAAAAATTAAGGAATTAAGGAATTAAAGAAATTAATGAAATGATATCGATTATTTTCAACGATGACCGTCAAAGGAGAAAAAAGACGGCGAGAAAATAACGGATGGTAAGTCTTTAATATTAATTTAAGAAAGATTATTACTCAACTTGATTTTGGTGAAAACTTTAGTAGCGCCTCTACAAATTTCCGTTTACGTTTCACTAAAATTCTCTCGTGCTTTTTATATTATTATATGTATTATATGTATAAAGAGATGAATAAAACTAATAATAATTGAGTTGATCTGACCGCACTGCTCCTTTTTAACATAGAGCGACAAACAAAACACGTGACGATTAAAGCTTCGTTCTTTCGCTAGATTTCGCGCTCTTTTTCTTTCGAAAAGAAAATACTGGAAACATGTATCGTACATCTCGAATTTTTTCACGGTCTCTGAAGAAATCCTGAAATCCGGCAGATTTCTTTCTCGCGATCACGGTACCATAAGATAAACACTACGCGTCTGAGACGTCACGACATCATTTCAAGTCGACAGAATTGTTGAAGGTGCAACCGCGAGATAAAAAAAACCGCGAAAAAATTGCAGAATTGAAAGAATCGAGCGACTTGTCCGTCGAAACGATTAGACTTTTCACTTTTCTGTGCACAGACTGTAAAAGTAATTTTTATATAAAATATCGCGAGTTTTCTCATTAATCTCAAGTACAAACTCTACGTGCCGTCTGTGTTTATCAAATAACAATTATTTACAATGATCGACACATCTCTCTCGTCTGCGTGTTCAACGATAGGCGAGTTACGTGAGTCACGAAGAATATCGTAATTTTCCTTCATCTTCAGAAGCTGAAATATTGTAAATAAATAAAAATAAAGCGCCGTGCTCTGTTGTTTCTCGTCAAAATAGTCTAATCGGGTCAGTTTACTCTAGAGACCATCTCTCTCTCTCTCTTTCTCTGTGCACTTTCTCCAATGACGTTCTTACACTCGCCACTTGATGTCGTTGCGATATAAATTATTTTACTTTACGATATAGAGCGTAGACGTAGATCGAAGATTTAGCAGAAACGAGGGTAAGAATCTGAGCGCGATTACATCGTCCGTGTCAGATTAATTACGTTGGCGCGTAGCCTTTGCATAGCCATGCGACGGTGAAATCGTTAAAGGCAGCAAAAGGCATAGGGAACGGACCGCGACGGTAACTCTCGGATCAGTTAGGAAAGGGGATGGATGATGACTCATAAAAGTAGGTAGAAAGCAAATGGCACGAGCTTCTTTGTACGCCCAAGCGCGACGTCACGCAGCGCGTTTTGAACGTTACAGCTCTCGGCATCGACGCGTTTCAAGAATCGTTTGAGGAAAGTCGAGCGAACGCGAGTGACACAGAGAGTGCAGGGCCATCCAGGCCCATCCAGGGCCATCGCGTGCGCGAGTTTGATTAGCGACATGTAGCATTAATCAACATGCATATTATAATAATAATAGTAGTAATAATATTTTTGGATATCGCGCGCTATTCTTAGAAATCTATTTCGCACTCGCGTACGAAAATGTATGACGCATTAAATTCGTATTCGTAATTGCACCTTCGACATGTATCGTCAAGGAGACGAAGTAATCGAAAGTGCCCCGCTCGACTTTCTAGAAATACCAACTACTATATTTTTCACGTGCATCCTGCCGACAGCTTTCATTATTATTTTCAACGTAAAAGTAGCTGTGTGTAGGGTACTTTCATAAGAGGGAGTGCTATTTGCGCAACGGTAATTTATAAATAATCGTAGGAAAGAATATCAGCGTGTGAGAGGAGAGCGCTTTGAAAAATTGGAAATCTGATTCGATGGCTCGATCAGACACGGAGTCGCGGAAAACGCGACGTGCCTGGCCGAGTCGCGCCGTGTAAATTAAATCTCACGAAGCGCGAAAGTTTGATGATTAACACGCGGCAAGGAAAGGAGAGGGCAAATTACGCAACCCTCGCGTAGAGAATCGCGTATACTCCGTTTTCGCTGCTCGCAGGTGTTGGACGTTACGCAGGTGATACGATGACGTATTATTATTCCGGGTAATAATAATGACGGCGACGGACGGTGCGCACAGGGCACACAGAGCACACACGTGCGCTCTCGCGACGGGTTTACAAGCTCAACGAGTTTATACGTGGAGATGTTCATCTTGCCGCGAGCAACGACGGGGAAGGAATCCTCGATCGAAGACCGCGCGCACGCGGTGATTACACGCGTTTCCCCGATCGGATTCGATCGATATTCCAAGGTCATCGGACTACGGTCACCGGAGCGTGGCGTTTTCCTCTTCCTCTCTGCGCGCTGTCACGCAGCAGGGTCTCTCTCTCTCTCTCTCTCTCTCTCTCTCTCTCTCTCTCTCTCTCTCTCTCTCTCTCTCTCTCTCGCCAGTTCCAATCCAGCCCGAGGAGAGATCTAGCTGAGACGAAACGCGCCGTCTTTTCCATCCGTTCGAAACGATGCTCTGTTTCGTGCGGCCGTCTTGCGCACCGTTTTGTGCGCGAACACAGAACGTAGCCGCTCGTCACGTTGACAATTGGCGGAGCGTGCCAAGCTTTGAATTCCATCTCTCGTCTCATCCTCTCGCGAATGCTCCAAACTCAGCTCGCCTTGTGCTTAGCGCTCGGCAAGGACTTTTCTCTCCGACTCCCATTTCACCCTTCACACGTAGCCAGCGAGGGGAAATGGCACATTGTCAGTCGGAGGTACGCTTAGTTTAGTTTGGGGCGAACGGTCGCAGAAAGGATCGCGCGACACGCATTCGTCGCAGGTGAATCTCGTAAACATGAAGCATCACCGTTGGCGGATCGGGGACGAGGAGGGCCTTCGATCGCTGCCTCGCTGGAGCGCGCGTCATCGGAGTCGCCCGAGACTCGACGATAACGCGCGCGCGAGAGAGAGCGAGAAAGAGAAAGAAAGAGAGAGAGAGAGAGAGGCACCGCGGAGCGAAATGCCGAAAACGGTGCGGTGCCGAGGGGTCAAGTGCATCTCTTTCGTCGTCATCTCGAGATGAGCGAGAGGACGTACCTCTCTCTCTCTCTCTCCCTCTCTCTCTCTGGACCTGTTCGATCGGTCGCGAGATGCCACGCATGGCGAGGCGGGGCGGGGACGAGGGCGACGAGGGTGACGAGGGCAATGAGGGCGACAAGCGACGTACCTCTGCGATTGAACGGCCGGACCCGGACGGCAACCTTTATTTTATCCGTAGCCATGACTCTTGCACACCGGTAAACGCCGCGCGCACTTTGCTATCACACACGATCGAACGCAATGATGCGATCAGAGAACCGTTCGGCGCCACGTCGGCCTGCACCTGATCGCGTCTACCCTCGCACGATTCGCACCATTCTTCTCGCCGCTACATTCGTCTCAACCCATCCCGCGGGCCTGTCATCCTTCCAGCGAGCACTGCGTCTACGCGGTCTACGCCGAGCCTCCCGTGACACACTTCGCCATATTGCTTAAAACTCCAACACTTCGAGACCCGTCCGCGTCCGCGGCGCTGGACAACGCCGCGCGTTCCGTTCAACAGTCATCCAGCAGCAGCCTGTCGAGGCTATCGAATGAACGTGTTTGCCGGAGCCGCCGTTTGGAACGCTCGCACCGCCCCACAGACGTCACCCACCGTCACCCACCGCGCGCGCGAACCGCGAACGTGACGGACTCTCCCCCCACTCTCCCCGCTTCTCGCGCTTCTCTACTCTCCCAACAATCCCGACACATTCCCGACTCCTGCCGCAAATGGCTGATTGGCTGCTCGCTCTGCTGACGTTCCTGCGTTAGGTCGGTTCCACACGTAGTCGTCGCTCGCTGTCGATAAATCGCTTCGGTCGATAAAATGCATGGTGTGTCGCCGTGCTAAATCCACTTTTTGACCTAGATTATTGAACGCCATATGACAAGTTTTCGTCATCATCGAATTTGAAACTCGAGATGAATTTTTTCCCCTTTCGATATGGGCCTCCTTCTTTCGCCCTGTAGCGAGGTATCTCTAGATGTGCACGCTCTATGGACGTTTTGCCGCCGTCGTTAGCCGTCGTACGAGGGTCTTTCGGAGCTCTCTCGCGATTTTGCCCCTTTTTTTTCTACGAAACGCATCTTCTTTGCGCGTCGTTCAACAGCTGATCAAGCTGCTCCTTGTTTTGACTCTCGAGTCTCGATGCTTTCAATCATCTCCGATCTGCGTGACACATTGGTTAGGTTAGGTTAGGTCCAACATGTACAATTTTGGCGGTAAGTCTCGATTTCTCGCCAATCTTGAATTTGCAACAAATTACACGTATACGATTTCCCCGCGGTTAGCACGCCACTGGAATATAAGCGCAGAAGAATCGATCCGAAGCTCTCGACAGTTTTGAAACACTCAGACTTGACTGAACTGGAGGATAGACCGTGGAGCAGCAACGACTCGTAGACATGATCGTCAAGTTGGAAAAGATAATAAGCTGTTCGTCGGAACATCCACAGTATCCTGCCGCCAATCTTCTGCAACGTAATTCGGAAAATTGGAAAGCTACATGGCGATGTAGCAAACCAGGAGAGATGCTGGCACACGTCATTTTTCAGCTCGCCGAGCCTTCTTACGTTACCGGAGTCGATATTGGCAATTATCAGAGTTGCGTAGTAATTGTCACCGGGTCTACATCCGCGGAACCTGACAACTGGATAGTTATCGTCAACCACAAATTTATGACCAACGATGAAGCTGCGAACAACAAATTTAAGGATCAAGTTCAATTGTTTACCAAGAGAGAATTAAATCCAGACACCTTGAAGATCAAGTTTGATCGCGTCAAAGTTACATGCATGCAGTCGGCCAATTTAAAAGTATTGTTTGGATTATCATATGTCATTCTGAGATCAGATCCCACGCGTGACTTGGGCTTGGACGCATTCGGCAAGTTTAAATTGAAGCAACCGCACGTCGTCAAGAGCCCCATGGAAATGATGAGAGAAAAAATGCTTAGCAAAACGGAAAGTACAAAGACAGATTATAGGAAAGAGTTGCGCGAACAGATAAAGAAGGATTCAATGGAAACGTTCGTTAATGGTCAACAAGTACAGAAGGTCGTAAAGAGGCCCATGTTGGAAAAGTTGGAAGCTGGTGAAGCGGATCAAGTTTTTGGGAGAACCGACAAGACACAACCACAGAGTCCAAAAGATAAAGCGAAAAGTCCCAAAGGTACCAAAACGGTATCCGACGAAAAAGTGGTGAGAACCCCTTTCGGAGATGTTGTACCAACGCGAAACGTCAATACGAAAAATGATGTAAAAAATGCTACTCAGAGTCCTTCGACTTCTAAGAAACGCTCCCTGATCGAGGATGCGGAGGATTCGCCGAGTGCAAAACCTGGTGGAAAGAAGAAACAGAAATGTTCCGAATGTTGCACAGATTTACAAGATCGACCGTGTCCAACTTGTCAACGCGTGTCACGACCCAAAGATGTCGAGAACGTTCCTTTGAAAGCGAGCGACAGCGTTCCTGTAAAAAAGAAGAAACCCTTTAGAGAATTGTTCAGCGACGTTACGTTCTCTCTCAGCGGATACGTCAATCCACAGAGAGACGAAATAAGACGAAAGGCTCTTGGTATGGGTGCCAGATATATTCCTGATCCAAATGTAACTAATAAAAAATGCACTTATTTGATATGTGCTTTTAAAAATACCCCAAAATACCAACAATTCAAAAATCATACGAAAATTGTTTCCCATACTTTCATCGAGGAATGTTTTGACAAAAAAAAGAGGTACACATATAAAAAATATATATATCATGTAGTCGTACTTTAGACCTTGAGAAATTATATGTGGAAAGAGAGTTTTACAAATTGTAATATAATATTTCTAGATTTTCTTGGAGACAATACGCTTTAGACTCAAAAGAGAAATTGCAACCTGAGAGCGAAGAGGAAATTGATGCCACGCAATCGGAATCCGTATACGATATGGACACCGACGCTGATTCAGATTATTAATACTTTAGTCTTGGTTTTTTTTTAAATATGACAATCAGGTATAATTAGCATTTCCTTTAAATTCTTAATAAATATATTTTTTTATGTATATACATAAATGCACACCGTTCACACAATCAAATTAAAAAGCTATATTTTTGTAATACTATAAAATTAGTCGTAATATCAAAATTGTTTTGCAACGTGTTACACGTAATGCTCTGGAGAGAAAAGATTGCTTACGATATAAAATGGCAAAATGGGAAAAAAAACTGCAGTCTCGTTGATAAAACAATAAAAAGTGTTTCCAGTTTCCATAAAGCTTTAAATACATATTTATAATTAGATCTGGAAGTCGAAATAAATCAGATCATTTAAGGATCATCTATTATATGAAATAAAATTAAAGATCACACACTCTTCCCGCCCCTGTTCAACTTGTTTGAAATTCATTTCAAGCAACCTTATCTCGTGCGTATATTTTAATGGAACAGAAAGATGTAGTCTAATTATGAGTTTGTAATATCCCGCGCGTCACAATATTTTATATATTTTTTTACGTTATAATTAATACTTTAGTATCACAAATGCCATATAATGTTTGTTTTGAAACACGAATGAGACGTGACACGTGAGTCATGAGTGATACTGGTAACTGGTAAGTTGCCGTCGCATGGAAATGAGCTGCAATAAGCGTAGAGAGAGTCGCGACGGTATTCACACATGTTCACACACGTATAAGTGCAGCAGTTGGAATAACTTGTAGTGCGCGCCACTCTCCATCGGTGATTGTCACTGACAATTTGTCAGCAATTTGCAGCAATTGTCAGGATGGCCGATGTAAACAGCTTCTTCGGCTTCGAGCTCTTTCAAAAACTCCATCACGATGATATCCGTAGAAAAGAGGACGTGATAATTTTATTTGTGCACTGGTGTTTAACAAAGTCCGGCTTTAGGTGTATTGGCATCGGAGATGAAGTAAGCTTCGACGACGAGACAAACCTCCCGTGACACAACGCGTTACCCTGCATTCTGTAATTCGGTCGAAATTTTCTATCATTTCATTGTTCTTGCGTCAAAAATATCTCTCGTAGTATTTAATATTTTTCGATTTTTATATGTTTCAAAATTCTAACCTATATATCTTTATACAGGTTCTTGTAAACTGTATGTACTTTTAGAATTATATACAAGTATATATATTTGTATAATCGACGTATAATTTTCTTAGATAATTTGAATAATAGATTTAAATTGGACGTATCGAGCGTTTATACAGCATTTCATACAACAGTTTCGTATGCGTTTAAAGGGAATATAAACCTAGCGAATGCGTTGTACATACCTAGTTGTTGTAAGACGGACCGTGAAACTTGCAATTGTTTAGGTAGTGTTCGATGCATCGGAGAAAGGATCCGAATTACTTCCAACAGAATGGAATTTGTGTCCCAATTATGTGTTACGTTACGTAAAAAATGGAAAATTACACGTACTTCTCGGAGTCAGATCAGATACGGATCTACTATTAAACTTGATGGTACGTTACATGATGACAGCAACATTTCATAGTTGACTATGTATTAAAATAACAGTGATTACCTGGAATGTTATGTTGAACGTATTATTTTTATAGAGACATCACGATAGTGTTGTCTTTAACTTGCTGTTTCCTATCGAGGCAACTGTCACAGGATTACATGGACCTTTAGAGCAAATAATGCCATCCTACCGAACAATGTTACAAACTATACAAAAAGAGTTTATAAGCCCGACGTGCTTCACGGAGGTAGCGATTCAAACAGTCACACCAAGTGATGAACGTTCTTCCGAAACAAACGGGGCTCCAAGATGTAATGTTCACCGTCCAATAATAATAGGGCCACCAAATCGGTACGTCAACGTCACGTTCATTCATGTACCCGCGTGACTTTTTATATCAGTTTAAGTTTTTAAGTTTTAAATTTCAAGTAAAAAGAATTTAGAGTGTGGGACTTTGAGAGAACTCGATATCGTTATTATTTTCCGTTATCACGTAAGGATGTAGAGTGTATGTCTGTGTGCAAACACATTCTATGCAATCTCATTATATCCTATTTTACTAATAATGTGTAACGCGTCTTTAGATGTCAGTATAATTGTAACTTTGTAATTGTAATTTTTCAATCACTATCTGGTTTTTTTTTTGCATCGGTCCACTTCAATGTAATCTGTCAATGTTGCTTAAAATTATTTCTTTCCATTATTAGACATGAGAGAATAGGAGTTGGAGATCTCGATCCATTTGGCCAAGGCGGTGGCATGATATTCGATCCATTTGATATGCGACGTCGTCAAATTGGACGTGCACCAGGTGGCTTGGGTGTACCTGGAGTTTTGCCGCCGTATGTTTTTTATTTCTAGTACGGTAGTGTACTACGTGCGAGATTTATTTTCTAACTTGAGATTCAATTTAAATGATGTATTGTAGAGGCGCGATACCACCCGGTGCGAGATTCGACCCTTTCGGTCCGCCTGATATAGATCCACCATACTTACATCGATCTAGTAGACCCGACGGCGCCCATCCTCCTCCAGGATATGACGACATGTTTCAGTGATGTGTTAAAGGAACTTGATAAAAATAAAGATAAAAAGAACCAATACAAGATACGTGCTGTATGTATATTAAATGTTTGTATAAATATTATACTCCCTCGCCTACTCATCTACAATATATTTTAATATGTAACACAATTGTTTGTAAAGGATCGTGCGTGAAAGATACATCATACCTTCCTTGGAGAGAGGGAGGGGAGGGGGAGGTTGAAAATTTATACAATATGCATCAGGATATAAGATAAGAATCATTATAAAACGTTTCTTTTTTTTTCACAAAACAACTTCCATTCCTTTTTATTTCGTTATTGATGTTTACAATGTAACAAAACGATTTCTTGTTTAATTTAATTAAAAGGAATTTCTGTAATAATAGATAGGAAATCATATTGAGAAATTAAATCGGTAATCTTTGCTTAAATTGCGCTAACTCGTTACTTTTATTTCTTGGTGTAATCAATTTGTAGAGTGATTGTTCTTATTTTATTATGTCGGTTCAAAATAGAGGATTTTCTTTGCTATCTAAATTGTTCTTCCTTGAAATATATTCACATTAGATGTATGATTAAAAACACAGGAGATCTTTGTCAATACATAAAATTATTGTATCATCTAGATCCATTGAGTAGCTATTAAAAAAAATCAATTTTAACTACGATTGCATTCGAGTCTCTTTTCGAGTACGAATTTTTTTTACAGCGGTTCGATTCATTTCTTCGAGAAATAAAACATTCCACACTCTGTGAAATGCATACTATCGTTTACAAATAAGCATTATTGCACAGCAAATCAATTTTTACGTCATATTGTAACCAAACATTTAATTTGTTTCACACAAAACAGCAACGTGCATAATTTTCTACAACTGTTGGCATCACAGCTTCAACAACCACAATCCTTGTGCTTCTCAAGCTGTAATTTTCTTTTTATGCACATTGAGAAAATTATATCACAGATAAAAAAATATTTATAATATTCATATTATAATTATTTAACGCGATTTAATCGTAATAATACCTTGAAGAAGTGAATCGATGCGCCAAAGTAATCAAGTGAAGAAACAATGAAAATTATACTGGTAACTTTTAAGAGATAACATTTATCTCGTCACGAATATCATGGCATGATGTTTTTCGAAAAGAATTGCATTTAAAAGGAAAAAAAAAACCATGTTAAATTGCTTTAATTATCATAATTGAGCTAGAATTAAACGGATAAAAATAAAATGGTACTTTTGCATCTAAGGTTGGATCATTTGCTTTTATATATATATATCCGAATATCCCTCGTCCCATCCTCTGGTAAAAAATATTGCAGTTTTTAATATTACAAAAAAGGAGATGTACCAGATTTCAATTTCGATTCGAGTCTGCGATTTTCTAGTGTGAATGTACCCTATTGTCACTCGTTAAAGAATACGTACGAGTAATTAATGTTGCCTCTTGTCATGTATTTAGTAGTAGCCAAGTAATCGATTGCCAATCGATTGTGTCGAGTCATCGTGTACATACTCTTGTGTTGTAAGAGGTAAATTGCCGATACACGATTAACAAACGTGTAACAATACGTGTAATTATTGTTGTTACATTCTGGAGCACGACAGTGCGGGGGGTCTCTCGGGTGTCTGGGGCAGCGATTAAATTTGTTTGGCTGAACGTAACGGTGCATAGCAACCATAAACTCAATTGCCGCGTAACCATTGTGCACGAGTTTCATTTCCGGAACGCATCCATTGTTGAGCAGGACAATCAGAAGCAAAGACAACGTACAAATACAAAGTAGCGTACATTCACATGAAATTAGCAGACACGTGTGAAATGTTCTAAGTATTTATATTTGTTATTTTACGAGTGAATTTTTTCTATCCTTTGAACACAGTTTAGTGTGGCGTACACAGCTTCATTGACAATTTTACCAAAACAGAAGACGATGATGACTTTACATAATATGCTTGTATCAGATTGAAAAATCTACTTTGACTAAAAGTTAGATATGCAAAGATTTTAGTAAAATTGTCATTGAGCTACGGTAATACGTGATATACAGCTCTGGAGTGATGATTTGCTTCACATTAGTTTCTCATTATTCCATCATTCAAGTTAACGCAGATTCCAAGTCCAATAAGAGTTAAAAACATCCATCAGCGGTTCGGCATGCCATTGGAAATGCAACGCAATGTGTATGTGTATGTGTGTGTGCGTCTCTCTCTCTCTCTGTCTCTTTAGTTTCTTGAAAAATTTCTTAAAAAACCTTTTCAAAAATCTTCCATCAATCCGAAATACTTAATATATAGCTCTAAAATCTTTGCTGCGATATTCACGTTTTATTTATCAAATATTAAAATGTATAAACCAAGCACAAATTATTGCTGTTCAATATTTTGTTAATTAAAATTAATATCACTTGTAATTAACAGAATCCTGTACATACGTAATGCAATGGAAAAAAAAGAAAAGCAAAAATAGACAATAGTATATTGCAATATCATGTTTTGCAAGTGTGATGTGTTTAACATACATATGTACTCCTTTAAAATTAACAATCTTATATTATGTCTTGAATCGGCGTAGAAATAATTTTGCTGTTGAATATTTTTCGGAATTTCATATTTTACAAAGTTACGTTGCTAAAAATTAAAAACGTTGTATCCAAAAACAGCTGTTTGGAAAGCTATTGTTTGAAAAGAATACGTATACACATATTTTCGCTTTATTTCGAGCATACGTGTTGCAAAAATGTATATAAAATCTTTCTAAAGAGTAACATCATACTTTTAATATTCAAAGCAGATTAGCTTTGATATATTAAAAAAAAAAAAAAAGAAATTGTAAAAATGTACTTGATATATTACAATTGATATATTACAATGATACGTTACAATTATAATTTTCCTACATTTTTTATTCTTCTCATTAGACAATCATATTTTCCATTCATTGTAATTGTTTATAAAGGCTTTTGTATTGAGAAAAAGAATAAAAGTGTATTACATGATGTATGAGTTCGTACACGTACGAATGATTCTTGCGTCAAGAGTTTCGAATACAAATCAATAAGACTAAATGGCAAGTGACATAGTCACAATCTTTTTTTTTTCTAAGATAGTCATTACCATTTCAAAACTCAACTTTTGTTTTTCCATGGTTAATATTGATCAAATAAAAAAAAAATTACACTAGTAAAAGGAAATGGCAACGATTTTGAAGCAAATTCCCCTGTAAATGACTCCTCTCAAAACATAAAATAAAATGACGCGAAATATGCCTCAAAATTGATTGAAAAAAAAAACTTGTTACCGTTGCATTTCCAGTGATAGACCATTCAGAACAGATTTGCTACAATATGCCACTTGTTGTCAGGCGCAAAATTCTACACATTTATACCAATCAGTATGAATTAGAGAGTGACTTTCTTCCATCTTTTCTAAAAGTTCTTTGATCTACTGGATGCAGCAGGAATTTTTTTGTCCGTTCTTGAGCTTCAGTCGAGACTTGGGACGATACCTTTCAAGAAAAGTTAATTGCTTCGCATTTATGGCGCCTCGTCTTTTTCTGGAACAAAGAAAGAAAATCATTACATTTCCCATTTTCCGAATTCGTAGTGACGCATTCTGTCAGTTTAAGCGATACAAGGAATACAAAGTTGCAAGATGACTTACTCTCTGATAAGGGCAACAGCATCTTCAAACTTGAGCCCAAGTTCAATGAGAGCTAATGCAACCAAGACTGGTGCTCTACCAAGACCCGCGACACAATGCACCGCCACACATGCGTCAGGCGATTCTCGGAATCGGTTCTTTAGCAACTCGAACCATTCATCCACCACCTAGAAGATGTGTATATGAATAACACGGAGAGATAACGACAATTACATTTATTCGTTTTTTTTTCACTTTTATCGCAACGCAAATCTAAAGTCTATATACCTCGTTTGGTGGAAAAGTACCATCGTCGAATACCAAATCTATCACATTGATCCCTTCTGATTTGAGTTCCTCTACTTTGTACGTTGGTTCGCAGACTCTCACCACATCCTTTACATTGTGCTTTTTCAGTTCCTATCAAGAAAAAAAAAGAAAAGCACACGTAATTATATTTAGTTTAAAGGATTATTAAACGGGAAGAAAACAATTAAGACTCTTGGATATGGTTTCGCTCTCGAAATAATAAATACTAACTTGAATAAAGGTATGAATGGTTTGATCATTGGGCCGATCAGTAATGAGGAACTTCATCTTTTTGTATTCAATCTCGGCGGGCGCCGGTCTGATATCCTTCACCCTCATGTTGCTCATTTCCTTTTGAACCTTCACAGAGATGGTTGTTTATCTATCCCCTCTTATTGTGTTTTTAACTCTTAAAAATCTTGTACAACTTTGTCTCTTAGAATCTCACACGTGTGCCACACTACACGAAGCGACAAAGGCTGGATTTGACAACTTAGCCCATTAAATGTCAGTCTTATAAAGTTGTTTCTCATTTAACTAATAGAATATTTTATTTTTTTACAGAGGATAGAACCGTGGGTTTACATGTAGATTTTAGGAAGGGTTGTCGGGGTGCGAACTTGGCCGAAAAAGTAAGGGCTACGTTACATTAGGCGGTGTTGATATGCGCTTTACTCTTCCCACTTAAGACCTTTTGACTAAAATTCACGGAAGATTACCTGAAATGAAATGACGATGCATATTATATATTGATGAATTTTTCCGCTTTCTTTTTTTTTCCGCTCTTGTTTCGACTCGACGACACTTACCTATTTGGCACTGGGTGCTCCCTGTGACAGGTGCGCTCAGTATCTACGATGCATCTACTAAGGTAAATTAATAATTTCTATTAAATTCTCCTATGTCTTGCGTGATGACTAGTTGATGATTTTTCTAGCTTCTCCGGTGATGATTCCCCTACTACTTCCTATATCCTTCTTTCTCCCTCCAAGATGTTTCGAATCCTCCTCTCCTCGTTTTAATGATATCTAATAATTGTCGGGGAGTATGGGCGTGTCTCTCTATTTGTGTTGAGCCTGGCAGTATTCTGCGCTATCCAACTGAAACTCCATGTATGTGAGGATGCACTCACCAGGAAACTGCAACACACAACAACGTCAAAGATAAGTATGACTAGAGTACGGCGTTTCTAAGTTGCGCACGAAAATGACGATTTTTTCGAGTAATCCTTTTCATCGCGCGCGCGCTACTTTCATCATAACAATTAATGTATCGAACGCGCGCGCGCAACTTTCGCGCGGCGAGGCGGCGCTTCATAGGAAAGTTGCGCGCCTCGTGCCAATTCTCGAGCCTTAATTAAGGCTCCTGCAGAATACCAGGCAACAGGGAATAGATTTTTCAACCTCGGAAAAATCGGAAGAATGTATGTGTATCGATACACATACATTCCTATTGTTCCTTTATTGTCACTATTGTCTTTCTTTCCTCCTTATCCCCATCTCTATTTCGTCGTATATTCAAATATTCGCCAAAAAAATGTCGTACTTTTTGATAAATGCAAGTTTGCAAGTTGACAATGTCGTCTCGACTGTAATTGACGAGTGCAGCGGAAGGAACGTTCCACGAGGTTGCTTTTCGAGTAAAGAATGCTAATGTTATACACAGTTTCTAGTAGTTGTATGCCAGGCTTGCGTGTCGCCATCGACGTAACGCGCGTAGTTGACCTCTCGATCTTTCGCCGAGACCGAGACGATTTGCGAAAGGTCCCTTTTGCGTAACGTTGCCTCGTTCGTCGCGATGCTCTCTCTCGCTCGCGCGCGCATGTCTGACAAGTTGATTGACAAGCGCGAGCATGACCGACCGACAAGCAGGCGTATGCACCAGAATAACCGAAATTGGCAGGTGAGGAGCGCGAGCGAGAGGCGAGGGCTATACGCTTCGTGAAACGCCGCCAAGGTCAAATCCATCACGATGGCGTCGCGTCGTACCACTGTATTCTATTTCTTTGACATGATGCCATTCAATAACTGTATGGATCTCTCTTTCTTTCTTTCTCTCTCTCTCTCTCTCTCTCTTCTTTCTCTGTGGGCGCGCACGCGTCAACATGTACGGCTACTCGGAAACTTCCGATTTCGAGAGCTAAAGAGTTAAAGATAATAAAGTTTTACGAAAAACGTTACTTCAAGTTATTCTAGAACCAGCCTACTTGACGCTATGACGCGCGCGAGTCGTCATGGATTTGCTATGTTGTTGGATGGACAATGTTAGAATACTGGAATATGTGGAAACTCAAATTATACTTTATGCAGATAATGTTCAACTTTGCACAACATTAACAGGAAAAAAAAATGAAAATTAAACATGTACGTGCATTCGTTTACACAAATCAGCCAACAGTAGTACTTTATCTGTATAGTCGAGCGTACAGTTGTGTAAAGAACAAGAATGCAGCAAGGACGAAAGAAAAATTGTGGCAAGAGAAATGTGATAAGAATAAATGTAAGAATAAGAATCGCAATGGCGTATTTAATCGACGAAGAAAATGTAAGGTATATGTTCAGACACTGTCGACAGAATTGATTCGAGCCAGATTTACTCGAAAGATGATGGCGTGCTTTTATAAACAGTGCGCAATTGTCATCGTGTTGTATGAACACGCGATGTCGCCGCGATGGCGACGTATGCGCTAAGAAAACAAACCGCCCGGTTCACTCGTACACAACGTGTTCAATTAATATAATCGATGAGGAGGGGGG
>VBVQ01001219.1:24741-38504 GCA_011636635.1 Tetramorium simillimum
GAGAGAGAGAGAGAGAGAGAGAGAGAGAGAGAGAGAGAGAGAGAAACTGAATCTGATATTTTCCCTTACAACGTTCGACAAGTCGATTAAAATAATTTTTGCCTCGCGATCCAAGTTGACGCTCGTTAGAATTTTACCGTTCCAGATCTCTGCAAAGTTTCGCAAACGTTTGCGTAAAAGATTGACGCAAAAGATTGAGTCTTGTTGAGAGAACGTGGCGCGCGCGCGCGATCGGATCGGAAGCACGTTGTGCTTCGTATCGTATTCATCAGCGGAATCATCATCATCGTCAGGGCCTGTCGCAAGATCGACGACGCGACGCGACGCGACGCCGTGCTTCTCGTGATAGTAAACAAAATTCTATTTGCGTGTAGTTACGTCGCCGGAACGCTGCCGGACAGCGGACCGCAGGCCGAAGCGAGGCGCGAAGAACGAGGGGGGCGACAAAAATCGCTCGCTCTCTACCGGTAGAACGTATAATGGAAGTTTCCGTGGGAGAAAATAACGGTGTCGAGTATTTATAAGCTGAATATTTTTATCCTTAAATATTATCCACTTGAACGTCAAAGAAGCGCGACTGTCGCGGATGGGCTTTTCAGATACGTAGGCCGTAGGCATAGGAGGTACGTATGTGCATACATTTGCATCATCGCGACCGTCGTCCGCCTACGGCGCGTGCGAAACGAAGCGAGACAAGACGAGACGAGACGAGACGAGAGAAATCGCTGGGGTCAGGAGTCAGTATCGAGAATTTCGTTGTGCCTCTCGCACGCGCGACGTATCGAACGTTTCTCGCCGAGAAAGATTTCGCGACTATAATTTTGTATTGTAATTAACTGCCGCGAATAATTAAAACGTAGCCGATGTAGTAAAACGGCAGAAAGGAAACGGTGTCTCAATAGCGAATGTCAATTTAAGCCTCGAACGATTTAGTACGTTGCATAACTGTCGCGCGCAAACAATCGATGAATTTACAATACTCGCGCGTAACTTTTCTTTGTCGCGAGAAATATGAAAATGGTTACGATTCGCTAGAAACGTTATCGAGGAAGCATCGGACGAAGAGGTGACTTACCGAGAGGATCGAGGCGCAAAAAGAATTTTTCAAAACTGTACTCACGACAGAGTCGCGGCGGAGATGTGAGAGTCGAACGAGAGATGGTCTTTTTTTTTTATTATCAGTATTATCAGTATATTTAAGCGTGGGTCCTCCTGCGAGGATGATTCGAGGGGGCGAGCACGTCGATGCTTCTTTCAAGCCTCTCGTCAACAAACGCGACGCGCAACGGCTGGGATTACCGTGCCACGTTTCATTCGAGTCACCCCCAGCAGCGCTACTCGCGCGACGTACTATATTTATTTCGAAAGCATGTGAAAACTCGGCGATTCCATCATCAGCCTTCATTCTATTAACGTATCGTCGCTTTCGACAGCCGCGCGCGCTACGTCGCGCATTTTGCGCATACCTATCGCGAATAGCGTCGCTGTCGCTCCGAAACGAAACTTGCTAACTAGAAACTTCACCGACTGACAAAATCGCTAATCGAGAAAGTGCGCCGCACTTGGCGACTGGCGTGAAAAAAAAGGCATGTCGGCAAACAGGTTTTCGTCATTTACTTGGAATCTGTGTAACGAAACGAAGTTTTAGAAATACTCGGCGATGATTCCGTTTATAACACCTCGCGCTTCCAAAGGGTAAGCGCAAAGGGTTTACGAGTCGGTGACACACACCTTTACCTTGCGTCATTTGTCATTTGATTGATCTGATTGAAGAAGTCCGCAACGAGTCCGAGGTCACGGAAGCGTGATCTTCCGAGAGATATCTATCTAATTAAGATGTAAGCGTGAAACAAGTGGCGTCGTGTCACGCGGCTGTTGGCAACGTGACGAAATCACCGCACCATCACCAAG
This sequence comes from Tetramorium simillimum, assembly GCA_011636635.1. Classification (NCBI taxonomy): domain Eukaryota; kingdom Metazoa; phylum Arthropoda; class Insecta; order Hymenoptera; family Formicidae; genus Tetramorium; species Tetramorium simillimum. Next base: position 26,653 of record VBVQ01001219.1, read on the forward strand.
AAGTCACATCTTAAACCACGCGTGTGCACACGCGAAAGCACCGTAAATTTACGACTCACGATGCGAAACCGTATTCTTCCGTCTCGTCCATATCGTCCGGTCCACGAGAGAGAAAGATTCGGCCTTTCGAGATGTCGGCGCGGCGAAAACTACCGTCGGCGAGCGGGAAAACTTTACATCCTCCCCCTAGGAGAGGCTCCGGAGAATCGCGAGACGGCGAGATCGAAGGAGCGGCGAGTGGCTGATGTCTCGTAACGCTCGTCGTACGACAGTCGCGCGTCGAATCTGGGCCAGCCAGCAGCGTGGCGATGAAAATAGCACGCTGTGCGTCGAGACAGCTTCCACCCTTCTCTCCATCGAGCACACGTCCGCCGCGCCGCGCCGCGCGGGACCCCCCCCCCCTGACGCACGCACATGTCATGTGCATTCCACCCGCGATGTCGCTCGACTCGCGACAGTCGCTCGTCCGTTCCTGCGTTCCTTCGTTTTCGCGATGCTTCAGTGACGCTTTGCCTTTTACGGCGTATGGTTGCCCGGTGGAAAAACTCGGATTACGAAAACATCGCGTTTCCGGCCTTTTGTGCGGCGTACACGCCTCTGCGTCGGCGCGCGCGACCGTTTCAAGTCCGAGAATGATGGCGGCCGCGGCGCTCGATCCGATTTCCAAGACGCTCCCACGCGGCCGACGTCGATCGGTCGATCGTCCGATCGGTCGATCGCGTGCCGAGTGGCACCTAAACATGGCTAAATACGGCTAATCTACAAGGAGAGAGACAAGTCGCTAATCGCTAATTGACCGGCGCGCGGCAAGTCCAATCGGCGATTGACAAATAATCGCGCGATTATGATCGCGAGGAAGCGAATGCGAACGCGGACGATTGCGCGTTGTTGCACGGGATTGCACAAGATTGCACGGATTCTTTTGCCATGCCGACACGTTGCACCCTTGATTCTGAATTCGATCCGTGGATCGACGTTTCTCACGTCTTATCGCGGGACGCGTGCGCGCCCGCGAGCGACTTTCACGGTCATTCTCGCTACGCGATGAAGAGAAAACACGATCGCTCGTATGACGTCAAGACTCGTCGAGCCGGATAACGTACTAGGTCGTTTCAGTAGCGTATGTACATACCGTACATACATGTGTATACGCAGTGTCGCTTGGACACGCGCTGGACTTGTCCGACTGTAACTCGATGCGATCCATTTCGGAGAACTCGCGACGCCTCGAGAGTACGAAGAAGCCGCGGCCCACGGACGTGATCGATCTATACACGGCGAGATAATACCCTGATACCTACCGCTCGAGACCGCGGCGTCCTTCGAAACGAAACGGCACGAAACCTTTTCTCGGAAACGCGGTTGACGCTCGACGGAACGCTCGCCGTCAACCCGTCAAATCGACGCGTTCATACAGATCAGATTCGCGTTTGCCCTTAAATATCGAGACTCTGGTTTGACGATAAACCCCCCGAGCTCTTCTCACCTGTGGATACGGGGTGGCGGCGCGGAAAAAAAAATATTTGGCCACGAAGGGTGATGACGTCACCAGGAATCAATACGGCCAGGAGGAGGCGTTATGACGTCGGTCTGTGATGTCACACACACACTCTCTGTCGTCACTCGCGTAGGAGACGCACGTACGCGCGAGATTCTAACGAACGTGGTCGTTCTGACCTGAAATGGGATCCTGCTTCCCGGAGACGGACAAAGACAGCGCGGTAAGAGTCGAACGTGGAACAACTGTGGGAAACGGCATAAATTATTGAGAGCCGCACGCGTCAGTTAGACTTTGCGTCATAAATAACACTCCTCGTCGACCAGACACTTTTTTTTTCCTTCCCTTTCGCGTCGCGACGCCTACCTCCTTTCCTTTCTGATCGACCATCTCTTCCCATCGTCATTCCAATGAATTCGTGGTGGAACGATTAACCTGAATCAACCTGAATCAATCTCGATCAACTGAATCACGTAACCCCGCTACTCTTTACAAAATTACAGAATCTACACATCTGTGTCGTACGTCCATCTCCGATTCTGCGACTTTTGCCGTTTCTTCATTCCCGACGTTCCTGCCACCACCAACTTTTCCAGACGACAATGAAGAAGCGGGGTTGAATGAGCCGAAGGGCGACGAACCGCGCGTCGTAGGCAACGTTCACAACGGCGCTAGGGTCGTCGACAGCGAGCGTTTCGTCTGTCCAAAGACCTTCTTATCTACTCTTTTCCATTTGTCCTTTGACCGTTCTAATCCTAAAGCGACCATTTCTTTTAAAAATTACCGAGAGACCATGTCCAAGATAAGCACGACGCACGAGGGATTTTACGAAAAGATGTCATTTAATCAAGTATTTGTCATCTTCGTGGCGGAGCCGTGGAGGACGAAACTGCCCACGAGTTAAAGAAAGGCGATTTTCGTCGCCGCGCTGCGAAAGGTGCGGCGCGACGCGGCGAATGAAAGCGGTCGCGACACGAGCGGTCTCAGGTGTACGTTAAAATCGATATTTCAAGTAGGTCAGTAGGTTACCAGGCGAAGGATGATAAGAGATCACCTTGACTAAGAATCGCTACTGTCAATGATATGGAATGATATCCTGTTTGTTGTAAATGAGTAAACGGAGTAAATAAGGAAACACAGTCAGACGTACACACGTGCGCGCGTACAAATTTCAAGCCCATTTAAAAATAAAAAATAAAAATTTTTTCCCGTTAAAATATTTAAGTGAAAAAGCTAAAAGCGCGTTTTCACAAAGAACGATAAACCGTGTGTAAATTAAAAATTCAGCCACACACGGTGAATGAGAAAATAGGGGGGCTGAGAGAGAGAGAGAGAGAGAGAGAGAGAGATAAAAAAATGGAAAGAAGCCCCTCTTTTTTGTCAACGACATGTCCAGATGCAGGTACGAAAAGGCTCGCGTAGGCTCCCCTCTGACCATCCAAGATCCCAGCTGGCCCCGCTGGCAGTGGCCCCGTAGACCGTAGCGATCGTTATCCAAGGTCAGTGACATCGGTCGTCCACCCTAGGCGTCTCGTCTGGCGTCTCAAATATCTCCTTTTTTTTTCTCCTCTCCATCGGGCGACGCTCCTGCGCGGCTATATAGCCGGGATATAACATTCGTCGTCCTTTGGAAAACCGGCTCGAGACGGGAGATATTCGATCCGCTTAAAAACTCTCCGACATCCCCCTCGTCTGATACTATTTTTAAGCGAACGACCGACAGACGTCATTCGTGCGCGACGCAGCTTCGTCTGCTGTGCGTTCGTGTTGGAAACTATCCTCGAGTTTTGCATTTTTTGCACGCGTTACGAGAGGCTTACGATTTTTAAAAAAGAAACGAAAACGCGCAAGCTTTGCCTTTTTTTAAAATGAGATTGTGCACAATAATAAATTTTCTCTTCCTTGCGTCAAGTTACGATCGCGACTGGATCGTGAAAATTTTGCTCGTGCATTATACCTGATGACGAAAACGCATAATGAATAATAGAATAATAGCGCAGACTCGCGCGAGTGCGCGTCATTTGAATGTGAACGCGAGCTTAAAAACCAGTGCGCCAGTCATTCACAGAGCACGTACGGAAGATCGTCGTCTAATTGCATTTTGCAACAACGCGCCAATTGCCAAAATCAATTATTGGCAATTTTCCCAATTTGCCCGAGTCCTTGGCGCTACTACTATTGTGATACTACGTTTCTCGCGGTCGCGGAAGTACACGAAAGCGTGATTTGAAGCGTGCAAAAGCTGCACGCGGAAGTACGTTCGATCGGTCGCGAGATATTATAAGAGAGATACGCGACGATGGTGGTCTATTTTCGACGTCGTCGACGACGACGACGTTCTTTGTTTTGCTCCGCAAGTGTGTTTTGTCTCGTGTTGCGACGAACGAGGTAAGAGCGAGGTAGGGGTCACACATGCGCGCGTCATTCGTGTGCCGAGGGCAACTTAATCCGAGCTGAGAATAAGAAGCTCCTTATCGCCTGTCCACGGTCGAAGCTTAAAACACTGTTACATAAATTGATTCCAATACAATGGCACAGGCGGACTCGTCGCGATTTACGACGATTACGTTCCATCAGCGCGCGCGGCATTAAAGTTTTTGTAAACCAGAAAAAATGGGGCGTCCCGTCTTTCCGAATTCTATCTTTGTTCCTATTAATGCAATAATGCAATAATGCACAATCCTAGTTTTTTTTTTCTATGTCTGGCTGCGAGATTCGAGTTGGACGCGTGAAAAGTTCAAGTTCTTGGGAGGAAGAACATTCCTTTTCTGCCGCGTCAGAGCGAGAGAGAGAGAGAGAGAGAGAAACAGAGAGACAGAGAGAGAAAGAGAGAGGGAGAGAGAGAGCTAGCTAGCAAAGAGAGGAACGAACCGTCAATGGGAGTACTCGACGCCGCGCATTTTTTTTCAAGATAAAATGTGACTCTTTGAATGGCACAGCTTTTCAGGGCATTTTACGCGCACGTAAACTTTCCCGATAAACGATACGAGACAAATCTCTTTTCCTAGGACTGGAAGAATTCTTGGCGACTGAGGTGGACCGCCGCAAATAAACAAATTTTTTTTTTTTTTTTTAGTGACGAGTCGACAAGTGGAACAATGTTAAATTCGCGAGAGACGAATCGAAACGTCGCGTCGTTCCGTTACGTGCGAGGTACGATCGAGGAGAACCAAAGACAAAAGTGGAACAACAGCGAGAGACAGTCGTTGGCCTCTCTCGGTCGCCTAGCTACGGCCCTGGCGCCCCGTCGCCGCCTCACCAGCTCGTCCTTCGCCTCGAGCCACACGTCGCGCTCGCAACCGGTCTAGTCGAGATAGTAATTCTATCCAACACGTGGCGCACGGCGGGAAGAAGGAGGAGGAACGCGTCTCGGAATAATCTTGCGGGAAACTCCTTGGTCACGGCTGTGTGGAGGGTGGTCGCGCGCGGAGGCCTCTGAAAAGATGACACCGATAGAAAAGCTAGCGCTACTACTCCGCTCCGCTCCGCTCCACTCCACTCCCCTCCGCTCCGCTCCGCTTTGACGTCGTCGAATTACTCGACGTATTATTTGACTCCGCGCGTGCTCCTAGTATCCGATTCGTTTGGACGAAACAAAACGCGCTATTGAACCTACCGACCTATATTTCGAGCCAACAGAGAACCGATGCTGAAAGCCGAAAAACATGGTAATCGCGCTGACAATCTTAACAAGCGCAAGCAAAGATCAAAGAATTTCTTGAGACGGAGTAAACTGTGTAGAGTAAGCTGTTCGCTCTCGTATCGACTTGTTTACGCATACAGCTCTTACGAGTACGAATGTATGAATTAACGTGCGGGATGTGATGTAGAAAAAAATACGAGCTACTAGCCGCGCGTGAGAGAGACGTCGGAAAGATATCACGTAAAGCTAATTACATTGGATGATATCCTCGCGATTATGTCACGCGCACGATGCCGCCGCTCCTGCCACTCCTAGCTTCCTGTCCAGAGTATTCACCATTATGTAACGTAACGCAATTTACATAACAGGAAACGAAACGTTAGATTCGACTTTGCGAATAGTAAACTGCCGATGCTTTTTCTCCACCGTGTTCTTAAGTTGTCGTCGCGCGTAATCTTCCGGGCACTGCCGGGTTTCGGATCGAGTCGGCGGAAGGCTACGCGCAGCCTTCGTTTCAGTTCAATCTTGAAAAAACCGTCAGAATTCGCGGCCGGAATGACGACGCGCGGCGATATTATATCGCGCGCGCCTCGTGTCATCCGGGAATTCCAATTACATTTCAAACGTTTGACAACTCGGCGCGACGCGACAAAGAACAGACAACAGACAGTAAATATATGTTAGGAGTAGAATGTAACGAGGAAAAATTTAACATTTAAACACAAAATTTAAAGCACATATGCGTTTTGTGACACGACGCGACGATGGCAAAGAACAATGGACCGTGAGAGGAGCGAGAAAGAAAGAAAAAAAAAAGAGCTTGGCACTTGGCGAAGGATCGATCGCCGGCTTTCTCAAACTCGCTTCACGTAGAAGGACTTGAGTCACGTTACGCGACGAAAAATCGAAGGAATCGCGGAGCTCCGTCCTGAATTGTGAGGGGACAGAGCACAGCGAGATCTAGATCACGCTCGCAATTATATCGCGCGGCCCCGACTGTTTGACGTAAGCGGTTTATGATGATTTTACGAGTTACAATCGAATTTAATATGTATTACACAGTTGCGAAATGGGATAGCGTGTAATTCGATGAGCCACGCAACGTAGACGCGCACGTGGTCACGTAAGACGAGATGCCTGAGAGAGATAACGAGCCTTTTTTCGTCGGAAAAGCTGAGACGAGGATTCTCCGAATCTGCGCCAGCAACAATAACCTAACCTAGACGAACGACAGAGCCTTATACATATATATATATTTATTTATTTATACGATCTACTCTCTAAAAATGAATCAGCGTATAATCATTAATTATCAGTGTACAACTACTATATCAAATAGTGCCAAGTATACCACTGGTACGTAATCACTAAATTATTTAGCGAATTTTAGTTTTCACCGCAGTAGAATTGCAGTAGAATTATAGTGATGTTCAATCATACTCGGCGTCGCGCGTGACACGAATCACTGTTTATCAGTTTAAAAAATGAATTTACTGACAAAATCAGTCAAATTGTCACTAATTCATTTTTAGAGAGTACATAATATCCGCGATACTGCATAATATGTACGTAAACTATCTGTATGTTAATGTTTCGACCTTTCTGAGACAACGTCCAACCTGTGTCTAGACGACCAAGATTAACGGTTCCTATCGAGGTTATTTATCTATGGAGAAATTATTTTGCAATGTAAAATATGTGACGTATGCGTCTCTCACTCAATAGGCTGCTTGAAAAGTTGACGGCTGAAGTCAGTAATGGAAAAAAAATGAAGCAGAATGAAGATAATATTGAAACAATTTTGTTAGGATACCGTGTTAAATATGCCAAAGGATATGTGCGCGCAACAAATTAAAACAAATAGTAAATTAAAATAAACGTATGCTACGGTACACGAGTGCTATTACCACATTTTCAGTATTATACATATTTTATGTGTAAAATACACAGTATAATTTTTTGGAGAATATAAAATTTAAAAGCTTCCAAAGAGAATCGGACGAATAAATTTCAAAGCGTATACGTCTGTATGCGATAAATTTGATAAAATTTTTTCGTTATCTGATATTAACAAAAATCTAGGCCTCTTAATGCTGTAATATACCTGTGTACATGACAATCACAAATATAGATTTGTCAGTATAAATGGTCATACATTTTATTATTTTTCTCTTTCGTGCCGACCGACATGCTACCGAAGGCGGAGAAAATTTTTCAACGATTCGTTTCGTCTTTACACACGGAGCAGAATATATTCATCGGTCAGAATTCCTCCGGTCGAACGCGATCAAAGACTCGTTCGCGCAGTCGATAAGACGTCGGCGATACGGAGCGTGCGATTCGCACCTATTGGACCGATCGACGCGAATCGCAGAAATAAAACATGGCTGAAGTTTACGGACGATAATCGGCCCGCTCTCGTTCGGTCGCGGCATGCACGCGCGTGCTCGTTTGTTTCGCCTGTAGACGCCTCTTTGTGCTCCGCTCCGCTTCGGGACGCGACGCGCCGTGCCACGCCACGCCACGCCACGCCGCGCTACGCCATGCTATGCCACGCCACACCGTGTCGTACCGTCGTTCCGCCGAATGACGTCAACTCGTTTTCCTATTTTTTTTTTTCCCAAGAAATCCGGTCGAAACGAACTAATCGAGCAACAAAATTAATGAATTTACCAAACGATGAGAGAGTACGTTCCCAGTAGTTCACTATCTACCAACTTTTTGGACTCGAATCATGAAAGCGACGGAACGAAAACTAATCTTTCATGTAGGAATAAAGTATACCAAAAAAGCGTACGTCGCGATACAACAATTTCAAGACTCCGATAAGCATCGGTCTTCCAGTTCAATAGTCTCACTTTCAAATCTTTTCGACCCTATCTGAAGCTATTTATCTGTACGCTACGCGCCGATCCTTATTTTAATTACGTTTTACTCTTAAACGTAAAATGTGGAGATAAAAGAAAGAGACTTTGTAGGTATACGTATACACGTAAAAGAGAGAGAGAGAGAGAGAGGTACTTGGAGCTAATGTATCCTCTTCTCGAGATAGGTCGCGGTCAAGAAACGCGGTTGCGAAATGTTCGCCAACATTGTTACGTGGATGAGTCAGTCGCTTAATACGCGATCAAGCGCGGGTGAACTTTGCGATTCGGAGAAAACGACGCGAAGAAAAATCGAAACGAGCGATCGTGGGAGTGAGGGAGTTTTCATTGACGTCGGCTGGTGGCATCGTTATGTCGAAAGCAACGCGCGAGCAACAATGTGGCGCGCTCCATTTGTAAACTTTGCTGTTGCATCAGGCGTTTCCACATGTTTCTCCAAATACACGATTTTATCTCACTTTTTATCCGATATACGGAGTACGGATAAAAGCGACGAGTCTGAATGCGGCTACGCGTTGTCGAGCGGAAGCACGCGATTATATTCATACGATCGTCAAAGTGGATCGTTCGAAGATGAAGGAAAAGACGACGGAAACCTCAGAGGCGTGATCGACATTTCGAGCGACGTCGAATCGAATCGAACCTAAGCGAGGCAAGGCGAGGCGAGGAGATTAACGCTCGTAAGAATCGTCCTGGCCTATCGCGTGTAGGTGGCCCGCTCCGCGTCAAGCTCGCTCATAGACGAAGGCATAGAAGGTGGCAAGGAGGCGTCTCTCGGATCGAAAGCGCCTACGAGGAATACTTTGGTATCATCGCCATGCGCCACGCGCCAAGGAAGCGTCGAGAACATAATGACGGCGACGGCGACGGCGACGACGACGGCGACGATGGTGGTGGCGGCGGCGGCAGCGGCGGTGGAGACGAGACGCCAGGGTTCGTCGGCCGCGCCGCGCCGCGCCGCGCACGTCCATGGAGCGCACGCACACATACGCGAGCGCGCGCGCGCGCGCAAGTAACGAGAACGAGTGAACGGGGCGCGTACGTCCCCGCTCGACTCGTACCAAAGCTGCGAAATCGTAAACGCGTCGCCGATCGACTTGTGGCGTTATCCGTACACAACATATACACAATCACGAGCCGCGAGGACCGCGTCGCTCGTCGGCCTTCGTCCGCGCGGACAAGACGCGGCGAGTCTTGGCGAGCACTCACCTGAATCGCCATACACATTGAATATAGAAGCTACGGTAGGGCGTTCGTTAGCGAAAACGCGACTCCGTAGGCGACAGGAAACACGCCAAACACTCGTCACTCGCACACGTCCACACGCCAGAGAAGCCCGTGAACAACTGACTGCCCGAGAGTCTGGACGGACCGACCGACGGACGGAGAGAGACGCGTTTAGGAAATGGCGGAAATAGCGGAAACGGTGCTCCGTCCGGTGCGGCGCTTCGCTCGCCATCTGAACGACAACTACGGAACCGCGCGAAATTCAAACGTTCGACGTGAAACAACTTGCCACTTGTAATGTAGAGAGGAGCAGAAAAAAGCACAAGTTTTATAAAACGTAATGTAACATGCGGCACAGTATGTATAACGCTAAATATATTTTGAAAACACGCGAGTTTCGTACACGTATACGTGCTATTATTGAAATCTCTTTCTGTAAAACTGCCCCTAAAAATTATTATCTTGCGTATATTAATTCTCAAGGACGAGATATAAAAAAATCCGCAGTAACAGTTTTCAAAACATTTATTCATTGTAAATACACTGTTGGTTTGTGTCTTCCAAAAAATTAGGCTCATACGAGTCACGAAAAAGGCGATTTCAACCATTGTGATTCGTCACTCGGTTTCTTCGAGTCGAAACGGAAGCTTGACTACAAAATTTTCGCAATTTTCTTCGCAGTCAACTCGCGGGTTCTTAGCATATTTTGCGTTCCGGACACGTGTTCCGTTTCGCACACACATATATATATAATTTGAAATGAAATTCTTGAACATATCAAAGATATAGATTTTTTTTCACAAGAAAACGAAATTTATAAAAACTGAAAGTTTTGCCGCGAAACACAACGCCGATCAAGTTTTTAATATGACTCCTGAATGGTTCCGAAGATTACAATAGAAAAATGAACCTGCAATCTACGAATCGACTTTCTTGTTCGCTTTGTCATCGCCAAGCTCTTACGTGTGCAATTCAAATCACGTCCTCTTATTAATATCCCCCTTCTTCTCCTTTTAGCAGTAGTCTCAGTTTCCGCTACTGAATATATCGAAAAATTATAATAATTTTTTGAATGAACACGGTCCCTACCAGAGAATTAATTATTTAATCTTTCTATTTTTTAAGGCATATCTCGACTCGAGCGAATTCGATTCATATGTTCTAAAGTAGAAAAAATTATACAGATTTAAATTTTTTATGTTCCTCTCGCCGTGTTTATATTTGTTAACTGTTCGTTTGCGCCGTATGTCCTTATCACTTTATTGTTTAACGAAAGCCACATTATTTCATTTAATAATCATTATTAATGATCTGTCAAAGAGAAACATAAATAATATTTACTCTCGCAATCTTTCCATTTTTTGCTTTTTCATTCGTTCTGAGTCGCGCGATCGGTCGCATATTGCTTTCACAAATGTGACAGAGTTATCAATATTGAGTTATTTGTATCACTCGTTAATACTCGTATATAACATTATATATTCCGCTTATATTTTATGGTCCCTACAAAAAATACATTACGTCTATAAGCAGCTTATAATATTATTATATGTATAATAATCATATATATATATGTATATACATAACAATTTTTTTATTTAAATATATGTATGTGTTACGATCTCTAATGCATGAATACTCGCTCCCGTTTTCCCATTTCTTTCTCTCACTCACTCAGTCATTACGTCATTAGTTGGCTACAAACACACAAACATGCATCCGTACGCAAATATCTTTTTCTTTTTTTTAACAGTTTCACTTCGTGTAGCTCTGGAATGTGTGATACGTGTAATAATCTTATTGAGCGTAACAACAATTGGATCGAACCGAGCAAACCGAGCGTTTTTGTAAAATCAAAAATGTACTATTAAAGCGAAAATAATTGTATCAGTACTAACGGTGGCGGAATAGTGTGATGATGATGATGATGATGACGACGATAATAATAATAATAATATATTTTTAGTATTAACGATAGTAATAAGTGATAAGGATAGTGATAATTACGGCAAGCGATACTTGTAAAACTAATGCTACGCGTAAGACTAAACGAAAGAATAATAGAAAAATAAAAAAGAAGCAGCTAAAGATCCAGTAATGGTATGGTTAATGTCGCGGCATTATCTAAAAAGAAAACAATGTGCATAGGGGAAAAGTTCTTACAAAAGTATTTAAGTAACACTGAAAGTTCATAACGTCAGCTACGCATAAATTATAGATAATGCGCGTATCGACAAATCCTTTGAAATTGATTACGCGCCATTCATCTTTCTTTCGTCAGTTCGAGTAAAAGTTAGAAATATCGCTTTATAATGGCAACTTCGCGAACGACATTACATTATGATGTAACACCCGCGTTTCTCTTTCAAAGAGATTTTCTCAATATAAATCATTAATTATTTACAGTACAATCGCTTGGAATAAGATCCGGCGTTATTTCTTCCTATCGGCATGTAAATTGAATTAAATTTGATTTAACATGTGTATTTTCCCTCTATTCACAGCACTTGTTATTATTCCCTACGGTCTTCTTCAAAGATTACCGTTCGGAAGAAGTTTATATCACAAAGTAGGTATGTGTATATATATATATATATAT
>VBVQ01001220.1:0-38486 GCA_011636635.1 Tetramorium simillimum
CGCTCGTATAATATTCTTAACTCGTATTCGTAATTGTGTATTCGCGCGTTTTTAATACCTACGAAAATTACATTGGACGAATTATATGTCAATTTCAGTCGGCGAGAAAAGTCAGAGCGCAACGTGAGAAGCAATCGAATCTAAAGTCGGCGAGAAAACAATTATTGTTCGCAATAAAGCGTTAATAATTGGCGTCGATAAAAATTCTGCGCGTCGCCTTGATTCTTCGAAGTAATTAAATAAATCGCGAGAAAATGCTTCGATAAATGGCCGTCGCCTCGATTCGCTAAATCGTGAGAATTAATTAATCACGCGAGATGATAATCGTTGTTAATTGTTCAAAAGGAATGATCGCGTTTCGAGAGATAACAGCATAAGTACGTACATACACACGAAGCGGCTCGCGCCGTTGCTTGCCGCACGCGGTTGAAGGCCGCTGTCTGTAAATAGTACCCTGTATACAGCGAAGGACGAGCGCCGACTGCCGGCGTGCCAGGTAATGTATTTTATGAAATATTCAACGAATTGTGTATGTGTACGAAATATATGTATGCCAAATATTCTTTCTATTCTTCCGTATCGTTAAGCTCTAACATTACCGAAAGCACACGACTGTCTGTTATGCACTATCTGGATTTAGTTGAACGGTAAATCCTTTGTAACGTCCGAGTCTTTAATATTTTCAATGAAATACATATACATAATGATGAATCATAGAATAAACGTATACCGAATATTCTGTTCCTTCTTAGTGTTTTAAGAATTTTTATGCATTGTCTGGATTTATTTGAACGACAAATTCTTTGTAATGTCCGAATCTTTAATAATTTCACATTTTCAATGAGATATTCATAATGAATCATAGAATAAACGTATGCTGAATATTTCGTTCCTTCTTAATGTTTTAACATTATTTTGACATCATTAAAAGTGTGCGAATATTAGTTATATGAATCACTAAATCAAATAACGAAAAATAGTGATATATGCACCGTCTAGTATGATGTAAATTGTGTAATTGTACGTGTATTTTACGGGATTTATGCGTTCGAAATATAGTGCACGAGTAATATCGAATTTCAATTATATATTTTGGACGGTCCGTCCGTGGCACCTTAATTAGCCAACTCGATTTTATCACATAATATCAGAGTGATGCTATTTCTGAATTTTCCAATTTATTTATGTCGCAAAATACGAAATTGACTGATCCCGAAATGAGCGATGTCGTGATGCATTTAATTACAATCGTAATTAAGCCTACATTTCATATTTCTCAATTGCGTAGCGTAATTTCGTTTGTACATCGGTGATTAAAACCTTGCCGTTTGACGTTCGCTCGCTAATTTGCGAGACATTGCGTGTGTCAAACGTTAAATCGCTCGATGCAATCGTATTTTATTCGCATTATTCTTGTATCGCAAGATAATAAAGCGCACGTCGTGTGCGATTAACGCCAGGAGCACCGTGCTAAGTGCCCTGTTATTATCGTATTTCGGTAATTAATGTAAACATGTAATTAACAATGTTTTTGCGAGTGAGCGTTATGTAAGTGTCATGAGGAAATAAGAGGCAGTAGAGAAGCGAGACAGGAAAAAGAAGCCTAGAAAGTATATCCAGTGACGGCGGAGCAACTGCAAGATATGAGTAATTTATTATTTACATGCCAAATTAATCGTCTGCTTCTATTTATTATGTATGGACAATTTAAGTAAGAATTTGACAAAAAGTATCTACATATATGTATATGTATATATTTTTTAAATATTTTAATTTTATATTAAAAAAAAATTTTTTCTTCGAAAACTATATATATATATATATATACACACGTGATTATTTTAGTGAACATTTACTGAAAGAATTCCGCATGCGCAGCAATATTACTTAAAAAATCAAATATTATACATATATGAATTATTTTTTATTTTAATTTGAGAGAATAGATTTCTGAAAATATACGTATATTACGTCTAGATTAGAATCTCTCTCGTAGATCCGATGCTGTGAAATAGACGGACTAACTTAAATATTTAATCCTCCAAGTTATAACCATCCGGCGATCCATTGTGCACACAAGAATGAACAATAGAATATAAAATCCACGCAAAGAACACAGCCTATTGTTATCGACACACAAAAATAAGACGCTGACATTTCTAAAATATAAAATGTATATATTTTTTTCCTTTATTGTTCATATATCATGAATAAAACCAAAATTGAAATAATATATTTTGTGTGCAATTGTGTGTGCAATGTGCAAAATTAAATTATTGTCTATAAAATATGAGAATAGAAAAAGTTGATCAAGTATTTAGATATATTTACGTTTATGTTATTTACTGTATCTTCTTTTTTCCCTCCAAATATTTTTTTCATGCAATTTATTGCGACTTTAAATTCTCTCTCTCTCTCTCTCTCTCTCCCCCTCCCCCTCCCTCCAAGGATAACGTATTAAACTTCGTAAGACTAATTGTAAGATACAAAAAGTAATAAATTGCTTCAGTATGCATATTACAAATAAATAAAAATATAAGACATAATATTCCGCAAACTCATAACGTATTCCAATTAATTTATTTCATAAAATACACGCTACCGCGATTATATTACTTATTTTTATTTTTCTAACACACAAAGTTTACTGCAGCCTTTTATATACTCTATCCATATTTGCTTCTGAGGTCTCTTTCCTTCTAAATGTTTTAAATAATAGGAATCTTTTTTGAAACATATTTATAAGAATAAAAAGGATAGGAACAAGTAGTAGAGGTATTTTGTTGGCGTACTGGGACATTTAACCAAGCAAGCTATTAATGTGTTATTCACGGCCCCGCGTCGACTAAAGAGTCTATAAAACTGGCTCTAATTCCTTCTTCTTTTTCGCATTAGTGAGGAATTCGAGAACACCGCGCATTCATGGCCGAGTGAATAAGCTTGTCCGAGTTTAACCGCCTTTCTCTCCCGGCTGTTTTGCTTCAATATTATTATTCACCTAGCTTTTTCCCAATACGCCACCGAGTTTAAGTTTAACGTAATAGCGAACGGTAGAATTCGGTAATCGAGAAACAAACGTCAATAATGGATCGATAGCGTCACGTTTGAGATGAGATGACCTCTTCACGCTTTCTATTCCCACACGAGTTTGCAATCGCACGACTCAATTTGTGAAACTCATGTGAAATCAGAGAATTTTGTATGAAAACTTTTCTGTCCTTTAACGCGAACCAAATCAAACAGAACGACTGCATAATCACGTCGCAATGAAAATCCATGTCAACGAATAACCTAATTTGCAAGCACAAAAGAAATGTTTGATTTAATTTTAAATGAAAGAATATTGTCTGGAAACTTTATACATTGTTAAATTATTAAAATCTACATTCGAAAACACATTTACAACGATTAGCATGTATATTTGATCATGTATATTTGATATATATGTATATATGTATATATACTTAAAATAATTAACGTTCGAAGGGTGCTGGAAAACTGTCTTCTTGGCATGCATGCTCAGAGTATCTTTTCAAAAGTATCCTCCTTTATAATCACGGAGAGCCGTATTTTATGTAAATGCGTGACCACCTTGATCCATCGCGGCTCTAAACACGCCACATTCTACATTATCTCCGGCTGAAGAAACGATCCCGACCTAAACCACAATGAATATGGATCATACTTGTTCGATCTTCGTAGCGTGAAACGATCGCGAACGCGGTCGTACAAGCGTAACGAACGTTCGTGAATCCGATGCGCTCGACTTTAAGTGACTTTCTCGACGATAATCTACCGTATAATTATCGGCCTCGGCGTGTTAAAATCGCGCTTACTTACACAATTGCATC
Source organism: Tetramorium simillimum (assembly GCA_011636635.1). Lineage (NCBI taxonomy): Eukaryota > Metazoa > Arthropoda > Insecta > Hymenoptera > Formicidae > Tetramorium > Tetramorium simillimum. The sequence goes on from VBVQ01001220.1 coordinate 3,852, forward strand.
GCCGCGCTGTTTATTCGCCAAGTAACATTCTTTATTTCGAGTTTATCAAACTCATATATATTACACGACGGGCGCGTAATTACCCCGTGATTGAGGTGCGCATTTATGTGCTTGGAAAGCATTTTTCGTAGCGAGAAACTGGAAACTCTGCGTCTTAATTCGCCAATTTCTGGCTTTCTCCATTTATGAGAAGTCGCCCAGACATGACGGTCCGATGATACTTTTTTTTTTTTTTTTTTTCCGCGACGGAGTCATCGTTCGACCACGCGAATCAGAAATTGATTATTGAATATTGTCTACGGTCAAGCGGTCTGTTTTGAAGTAATACATAATTAATTTGCTATTAAGAATATGCTATAAAAATTATATTATTTTTCACATGAATTCAGACGAAAAATAATATATTATATAATTATTTCATAGTTAATAATTAGTTATTATGAACATAATATATAATTATATAATATATTAATAACTATGTTATTAGCATAAATTTAAGTATGTACAAGATTTTAATTAAGCATTTATTGTATATTTTTCTAGTCAGACTGGAAAAATATATCAATAATTATAATAAATATTAAAACAAAAAGTTGGAAAATTATATTTAGAGATAATGTAAATATAACAATTTTATACTCTATTAATATCTAATGTATGTAATATATCTTTGCTAAAAAAAATTACATATTTCTTCTCTTATTTAGTAAAGATACAGTATTATCCGATAAATCGAAATTGTACATTTTCGAATATACGCATCGTATGATATCTCGTATGATCTCTCATATAATGAAATGAAAAGAGTTTGATTAAGATAGAAACAGAAACAAAGTGGACTTTTACTCATCGCATCGCGAAGAGCATGTAAAATTTGTATTTATATTTAGATCCTTGTGATGAACGAGGCATAACCGCGACCTACTATCTCATATTAAAAATAATTAAAGAAATAATACAAAATCGCGTGTTAACGCTCAAGATCATACACCACCTAAAACTCTTAATTACGCCGGCGAAAAGTTTCACGCGTGGTGGGCGTGGTGCGTTTTATAAAATGTGGTTGAAGCTTCCCGGCGAACGAGGAAGCGTACCAGATGGCACATATCACGTACGCCGGCCACGCATAATATATATTTTTACACGCCTCGTGACGATTAACCACTCCCGGTGGACGATGTTCGCGGGTGACATCACCGACGTTTATTGTCGCCATAAGCACGAAAGCTCACGCCGCGAATTACTCATTGCTTCGGTGAAAACGTTAGAAGAGAAAATTTCTGTCTCTCTCTCTCTCTCTTCCGCGGAATGCGCGGCTATTATTATTCAGGATGTCGAGCGCATTCTAAATAAACATCCGCGGCCGAGTCGCAGACGGAAGTCGTTAATAGAGTATTCTCGATAAAGCTCGGGAAAGGCAGTTGGAATGATATAACGATAAGCGTGATGTAAGAATACAAGTTATAGCAACTGGACAATGACATTCCAATTTAATATCGAAGATCCCTCTCACGAGCAATACACAAACTCAACAGCAATCTCTGGCAAATGACACGTTTTTTAGTCGACTATCGTCGCTGTTTTCTTTCAAGCAGCATTCGATTTGTCACTTGAAAAAATAACGGAGACATAAAATAAAAACTTGACGGCTCGAAGAAAAAAAAAATAAATAAATTTTCGGTATATCGACAATGAGATAGCAACGTGACTTGTGATCCGATGGTGATGATTTCAACAGTTTGTGCGATATAAAGCGCGCCGCTTCAGATTATAGGAAAGGAGGAAATATCGCGGATCGCGATATCAGGCCGATTCGCGGAAGTCGCGCCCCGTCCGTATCGTCCGCATCGTCCGCATCGTCAGGTTGCGCGGGTCAGTGCCACTCGAGGAACCGAGTTTACGACACTCTGAGCGTTCCCGCTCTCGGAAAAGACGGGGTCGTCGACCTCGGGCGTTGTCGCGTCCTAGGACGAGAGAAATGCCTTTCAGCTGTTAAAATCCTTCAAACGCCCGAGAGACTATGCCCTAAACGCGAGAAGAGCGGCTACGTTCGTATTTTTAGCGCTCGCGCCGGTGACATCGCGGGGAATAGAAGTGATCTTCACGGCTTGCGTCCTCTCGTACGAGTCCTACGACGGCGCGCAAGCTCGACAAGCGATTTCGCTCGGGGAAAAATCAAATTCATCCGGCGAACGACGCGAGGAATGTCGCCGTGAGTCAGATACGACGAATGCTCTCGCACGCTACGCTAAAATTGGAACTCGCTGGCGTCATAAGCGTAAAAAGCACAAAGATGAAACCTCGCCTCTCCGCGGCGGAGTTTTGTTTTGCGACTGTAATGCCTGACGCGATTATATCCGGCTCCGTTAACGCCCTGGCGATGAAAGCGTTAATGACGTCCCACCTCCGCGAGCTCCGTCTCGCGAAGCAGCGGAATTCAAATTGCTTTCGACGGCCCGAGAGCCAAGGGCTCGTCTAACGTTTCTCTTTTTAACCGAAACGAAACTTTGCAGCTTTTTCTCCTTCAAATTTTAAATCTCGTTTAATTAAAACGTCTTGAAAATGTCGAGACATCAATTTCCGAATGATAAATGATTGAAAATAGGTCATATCGGCCGACTTTCCAAGACATGTAATTAGCCTAATACCACCACGTTGCCCATTTAATTTTAAACGGACCGTAATGTCTTGGAAAGATTAATTTAAGATTAAGGTATATACCGAGATATATAATATAACGACGAGACTTTCTTCGCCGAAGAGGTGTTTTCCGGCGGAAGATCGCCGTAGCAGTAAATTTACTATTAAGATTAAGATAGTGTATGTTATGCACTCAAGGATCTCGCGTACGGTAATTTTGTTTTCGATAATATAACGGGTTTAATAAAGAGACCGTTGCCAAGAAAGATATATATCGCGCGAAAGAGCAGCTCTCGAATCAATGTATGTACGTACATACGTGCAGCGAGAGCCGAAAGCCGCGTGATATCGAGGGATTAAAAGGAACGATCCTTCGGATGATTCACCCGAGATTCACAACCTGCGGTTAGGCCGCTCCGGTGACTGTGGGACGTTGCTGTCGTAGTCGCGGCGGCGATTCTCGTGCGCGAGAAACTCGTTTACGCGGGACAATTTCCGCCGTTCGTGCCGTTCAATCTCGCACGGAACAACGAGGCGGATCGGCGCTTTTTCGGCTGCGAAAAGGGAAAAAGAAAAAGAGAGAGAGAGAGAGAGAGAGAGAAACGATCGGTCTCGCCGAGCAGCTCGACGCGACGTTGCAGCGTCAACGTTGGACCCGGCCGGCTGAAGGGCGAGTCGAGAGATACCACTCGGTTGTGGCCTTCGACCGATCTTTTTGAGGACGAGGTTCGCCGCCAGACCGGTCGTGTATGCCGGTGTGCGTGGAGAAAATAATCACCGCCGATATTTCGTTCGGCCTCGCGCGGCGCGGCGCGGCGCACCCGACGTCCAATAACGATCTCACTCTTGCCCCGTCGATTCTTCGAACCTCGCACGATCGTAATTTAGCAGTTCCTCTCTACATCTTTCCAAGTAATAAGGCATTCCTTTCCCCGTAAATGTTATGTCGGAAAAGAGAAAAACTCGCGGAAATTATACTCGTTACGAATTAAGATAGCTACACTAAATATAGTTACACTACGAGAGTTGATTGATTTCTTTTTAATAATCGGGACGATGAGGACTGGGGGAAGAAAGGGGATCCGCCGAGACGTGTCTCGGAAGACGTCTCGCTAACAGATCGAGTATATGAGGCGACGATAACGAGGCGAAGAACCTGGGGTAACCGAAATTTCACCTTTCGTGCGATATCTTGTGAATGAGATAGCTGAGATACCCCCTTCCTTCCACTCGATGTCCCTCCTCCTACCTTCTCTCCAATCCTCCCCCTTTCCTACGGAGCCTCGTTCTCCGACGAATCCTTTCGAGACGAAGAAACACTCGAGGCGTTTCGCTTCAGTAACCGCGGTCTTGGTTCAGCTCCTCCCGGATTCCTTTGTTTAATGCCTTATTGCGATCTTTTAACGCCGTTGCACTGTTGCCATGCGCCGCGCGCCCGAGAGGAGCCCGAGCCCGCGTTGCGTCTGTTCCGGAGCTTTCAATTAGCCGAAATTAAACGGAACCGGTTCTGTTAACCGTTTATTACCTCAGAAAGTTGTAAACCGAGCGGTAATCTGCCGATAAAGGTAAAGCCCCGAAATTCGCATACGGCACAAGTCCCCCCGATAACGATTATCGACCACGTGGAATTTATTATTAACGCCAGAGAGAATATACAATGATTCGCGAAACTAACCAAATTTTTTTCAAAACAATTATATATACATAAAATTAATTGATTCAAAAAGGCAATCGATGAAAACGATCGTTCAACACAACATGTACCTAAACAAACAAATCTTTATCATCGTGCTGCAGATATCTTCGTTTATGAAAATGTTTTTCAAGAGAAATTCGTAAATGACGGCACAGAAGTAAAATTTTAACACGCTGAATGCAATTTCCAGAATTTTTTTTTACTTTTATGAAAAATTGTCAAATCTATATTTATATTTATATATTAAATAGCAGAATCTTATTTTCCACGTTTACGTTCTACATTGGATCGTTCTACTTGGATCGTAGGATCAAAAAACGATTTCGTTAAGAGAGCTTTACACTCGTAAGTTGTAATTATTTGAATTTCCCCGAAATTTGCCCCGAAGTTTTAAACGTCAACATCTCGCAATCAGTTCCATTGTAAAATTAATATGTCAGGACCTTTATCGCATAATAAATAATACAATTACTGCAATGAACTCATCTGTGCCCGACAAGACACGTTACGTCTTGCCCGTCGAGACAGATTGCGCAAGTACGTGCCGCAGTAACTAAGCAGATGCGGTTCACGTACTGTCGGCAGTGCCGTCATCGTAAATTTAAGCGCAATGCGCCGCCATGTGATTCAGAACGTTATTTAAAATATGAGGAGCGGAGTATGCGGCAGACTGTCAACGATGCGTCAGAGCGTGACGGAATCTCCGTATTTCTCCGGGATGCTGCGTGACTTTTCTTCTTTCCCCGCGAATTCCGCGAGAAATGTCGTTGAAATCAATTTTAAACGCGTCGCGCGCGACACATACAAATTACCGGCGCGGCGCAAGGATGAGAAACCGGTTCGGCCGCGCGCCCGCGCGCGCGCGCGCGCGGACTCGCTTTCCCAAATTAACAATTATGGGAACGTGAGACGGATAGACGAGATCCTTAACGCCGAGCACGTTACGTTCTCTCCTCCCAAGTTTTCACCGCGCCGTATGGGTATTGGCCTTTACGCTTCTGAGATCCGCGTAAAGTGAGAAGGGATCGGCACGTTCGGCCGGTTGTCATACATATTGTAGTGTATCAAGGACCCCTAGCTATTTGTTATAGCCGAGCAGGCCGAGGCATACATATATGTGATTACGTGCTTTGGCCTATCTAACGGACTAATGAATAAATGAAGATCTAAGTGAATTAGGAACTCGAGTTAGATGAATCAACTTAAGTCGTTAATCTATTATTCATAATAGGCCCTAGATGATAAGCGATTTTCTTGGAATAAATTAGACATTAAGGGTATACAATTTATAATTGATCAAGTACTTGAGACCGTTGGAGTTTATTATTGATTTCTACATTTTCAAAGCCCATTTCATCACTCCTAAGAATGATTTACGATCATAAACAATATTTAATTTAAGTCAATTTAAACAATTGTTTAAAATTAAGTTTGTGAAAAATCTCTCATTCTCAATCGCTTACGATTGGGGAAAAGAAGGGAGGGGGGAAAAAAAAAAAAAAAAAAAAAACTGTTTACTACTTTGATGTTATCAACGAGGAAAAATTCAATGTCCATATCGCTTCGGAAATTTCGATGCGGCGTAAATAAACGCAGTATCTGCAACTCTTTATTACGGACTAGTGCAATGCAGTTTCTACGGAAAGCACGAGGACTGCCATAAGATTTACGTAATTTTCGAATTCCTTGCGCGAAAAGCGCGAAAGAAAGATTACGTTACGCCATCGGCGCGGCGGATGGCGACGATAATCGCGCACTTCCTAACGGGGAGGCATATTTTCGCAGACGGTACGGTAGTTTTGCGAGAGGGGAGAGATTTCCGGACTCCTTTCGATGAGTGTGCACGATGCCAGCGTATACCGTTGCCGCTGGGAAAACGTCTGTCGCGCGCGACAATGCCGGACCGCGCGTCAATCGCTCAATTACTTTGAATTCTCTTTCTCTGCCTTGCTCGCACAAGTCGGAGAGCTGAATCGTCGCGATCTTTAGTCGCGCGATTTCTATGCACGTCACTTGTACGAACGGCATTCGCATGATGCCAATGTCCGTGATCGAAAAGATATTAATCGAGACAATATCCGACGCAACGATGCCTTTTCGAAGATGATGAGCTTTGTGATTAAATAAGCGAACCATTAAGCGAGACAACGCTAATAATTTCCCGATGATAAAAAATTAGTAGTTATTATAAAATTATTAAAAGAGATGGCAAATAATTGCGTTTAGTAATCTTTGGAAAATTGTTGAAATTAAGAAAATTGTAGTTATTAATTTCAGCATTCTATTACTCCACTATTTAAAAATCTCAATTATTTCCCGATTAAATTTTAGTGTTGAGTTTTACAAAAATAAAAATTAATAATTGCAATTTCTTCGTAATTTTACAAAGACTTTTACTATTCAATGGCGTTTTCAAAAGTGATAAAATAAGCTTTGTAGATACAGGAATTAAGTAACTCATTAATCAATTCATCGATTATACATTATATTACGTACCCTTAATATCTATTATAATCTTATTCTAAAAGAATCGCTTGCCTTTACAAACGATAATGACTAATAGATTAACTTAAATTGACATTATCTGACTCAAGTCTCTAATTTCCAAGGAACTTCAATTCATTAATCGATAAAATTTATAATTATAATTTTAATGATTTTATTAAGATTTTTGTTATTCCGTAGTTTTCGAGAACCTCGGTTTCCTGATCCTAGCTGGATCAGTGGATAAATTTTTTAAAAAAGTACTAGACTTTTTCCCTTCCTGTCTATTATTCTTTATACTTGACAGTCAATTGATTGCGGGTGATCCGCGACTTACCGGGAAGAATTTGTACGAAGGCGGTCGAATCGATCGGAGAGAGAGACTCCCAATATTCTCTTCGAGTCCTGCTCCTCAGAGGCACTATGAATCACTGTGAATCACTGAGTCACCAACTGAGAGACGCGGAGGTTCAGTCGCGGCAAAAAATCAATCGAAGGGAAAACGTCTCGGGCGACGGGAGAGAGAGAGACGGCCGACCGTGCAGACGGATGACGAGCGAGTGAGAGAATGATCGGAGGAGCCGCCAAGCTCGCCGATCGGCCTGCTCGCCTGAGAACGAAGGAAAAGGCGAGCATCGAGACTGCCTTACGTTCGACAGACCTCCCTTCGACAGCGGTGAAGCAAAAAAGAAAACGAGAGCCGGATAGAAGACGTCCACAACACTATCGAGACAGTGTCTTGCATTAAGACGAGAACGATGATTCAATTACGAGTTTATGAAATGCGGCGACATTCCGATAAAGACTTGTCGATCTTATTGCTATCGTCCGGTTGAAGATTGCTGTTATTTGGAAAGATGTCGTTTGCAATAAGCATCAAATAGCATCGGGTTTATGAAATTCCGTAGCTTCGGCTATCCGAAATATATCGACTGTTTATGTTGAACATATTTCCTTTCAACTGCGGATTCTTCGGATCGAGGTTCTTTTTCCCGAAAATATTGAGGTACTTAACTTTTTACTCGTTCGTATTTCATCGATGTATAATATAATATTAATACTTTGATATTTTTGTTAAGATAGAAACATAAAAAAAATCACAAAGATAAGTTATGTATATGTAGAATATTCTTTATTATGAATCATCCTATAAGTAATGCGATTTTTTAAAAATATTTTTTAAATAAAACAAAAATTGGACATTTTAATGTTAATCCAAAACATATTTTCCATTATTATTTACAACTTTTTCCCATCTTACTTTTAAATTTTCAATTTCCTGGCGATAAAAGTCTTTTGAGTTTAAACTAAAGAATAAATCAAGCTACCTTTTATAACGCATTATTTATAGAATGACCCAATATATGTATTTCATATACATATACGATTATATTGGCATTAAATATCTATAAAACAAGTGTATTATTACTATAACTTATATCGTACGCTTTATAAATAAATAAATCTGAATATCAAAATTCTTCCTCTGAAAGTAATAAAAATAACAAAACAGCCTCTGTCAGCTGCGTTTGCACGAAATCGCGATAATTTTTCATTCACCTGGCTGCTTCAGCTGTTCCCATCTCTTCCCATTCCCGTTCTCCTTGTAAAAAAAAAGGAATAGTTCAATTTACGTGAGAAAAGAATCGACCAATGACCAGTTCGCGTAAGCAATGGAACTATCAAAGTTGTATTCGTTCGACATATCACACGTTATCTGAATTTAACTCGATCCCTCATGATCATTTCGTGTAAAAGTATCGAGGAAGGTCGACCGATCGGCAGAAGAGTAACGTCGCACAAAACGTTACGCAAATTTTGTGTCGCATTCGTCCCGGAAATCAAGGAAACAGAGCATAACAAGTAGAGGCCACGAATATAAAGAGAGAGAGAGAGAGAGAGAGAGAGAGAGAGACTGAATTACAAAGAGATTCGTCTTTTCTAGCACAAATTCCCCGACGAAACGACATCGTTTCCCCTACTTTCTCGAGTATCGCAGTATCGTTGCCGTTACGGGCGATACGATGATGAAAATGATTCGGCTTGGATTTCCTATAAGAGCACGCTTATCATTTAAAGTACATCGTATCGATCAGTATACGTCGATACGTGCGCATCGTGTACTTATCAAACGGCAACGTTCAGTAGATTTTCTCCTCATTATTCCTCAATAAGAAATTTCTTTCGAACGAAATCTCACGCCTCGCGAAATCTCACACCTCCTCAACGAGTTTGTTGATTTAATGATTTGTGAAGGAGATTCGTAAGTTTTATAAAAGTTTTATAAAAGATAATTAGTTCCTTTTGCGCATATAGTATTTCAGATCGTTTGAATATTCGTTTAAAAAACCTGAGACATCTTATAATTAGTGCTTTTAAACCATCAACTCACTTAATGTTGCCTTCTTGAGGTCATTCACGTGAAAAAACTGGATAATTAAATGCTTAAATAAATAATATTCGCGGGCGATAAAAGCGAGAAAAAAATATGTATTGTAATATATTAATATACATATATGTATATTATTATATTAGTATATTGATATATCTATATACGACGGTATACTAATAATATAATGATATATTTATTGATGCACCATCGAAATTTTATCGAACGTCCTGCGCACAACGCAGTTTGCTTTTAAGACTTTTACTAATTACTGAGTCAAGTCAGAAAATATATCGCACTCACAGGGATTCTGCAGCACCTGCCGGTAGACGCGAAGCGCCGCAGTTCTCTGATCCACGTAGTCCCACAATCCGTCGCAGGCGATTATAAGAAAATCCTCGGTACCGTCCAGAGGTACGCATCGGACCTCCGGCTCGCCGCTGATGTACGGTTTGTACGAGACATCGCCTGGAAAAGAAAAAAAAAAAGAAAAAATGAAAGAGGCACGCGCTCGCCGGAGGCTTACTAGGCGCGAACGCGAAAAGCGGAAAGGAATGCTCAGTTCCGAAAGTATGCGATTAAGATTGCGGAGCGGAGGCGCAACTGTTACGGTTTACCCATTGGTAAAGCCGTAATTCAGATATTTTACACGTGAAAAACACGCCACGCGGCGCGCAATTAAGTATAATTAACTGTTTAATGAATAGCGCGGCTAATTTAAATAACGACGCCACTGCAACATCGCCGCGCTTCCGGTTATTATGAATCCGAATGCCGCTTTTTCTTCCATACCATCTTGGCGAAACCGCGTCGGAGCTTGCCGTACGCACACATATTATACAATACACACAACCGCACACAAGAAAAAATATACCTATATTTGCCTATATCATACGCAATCAAATTATCTCATTCGCCGTAATACAAATTATTTTTTACAAATTCATATAATGAACCTTCCCAAGTTTTCATTTAGGACCTGTAGCGCCAACATTGTTAGCGATAATTAATTTCGGTTAATTAAATTCTCTATGATAAGCGGCGGCAAGTCATTATAGTGAGCCGGGCTCACTTAATTCGCCTCGTTGATACAATCGGGCTTTATGCGATTTATTATATATGTATATATAATAAATATGTATATATTGTAATAAAGAGGAACAGGTAAATAGTAAAAAACCTGCAGCTCGCTAAGAGATGTCGCAATAAGAATCCTCTCTTACAAGATCGAGCTCTCGATCTCTGAAGCGCGTCCGGAAGGTTCAACGCGCCGATGAACGTTCGCCGATACGTCGCTGCTCGCGAGAGAGTGCCCTACACGCCTAAAGATAAGCAGGAATGGGAGAAACAGTCTTTTAATTATTCCGGACATGCGATTGTGCGAGCCACACTCGGTGGAGCGCCCCCGGAGCGTAACTGCACGTAGTATTGTGTCAGCGGGCGAACGGAACCAACAGGATACCAACAGGATACCCGACACGCGGCCGGAATTTTTCTCTCTTCTTCCCTCACCTTTACAGGTCGGCGCTTGAGCCGTAGTGGCCGTAGTTGGCCGGAGGATCGCCCGGGCGCTCTTCCTCGTTTGGGTTCCTTACTTGGCTACGATCCTCGGCGAACGATTCGGGTCCCCGTCTGCGGACACTGCGGATCGTCACGACCACGTGACGTTCGCAAGTTCCGTTCGGGAGTCCGACTCTATCGAGCGACTTTACTGTTCTCCCAACAATGGGAAAGCTCGCGCCGATTACGTCAATCCGAAAGTAGCGTTTCCGACAGACGCGGCGATTACTTCCGTCTGGCCTGCTAATTCGTATCCGTCGAAAACAACGCAACGCTCTCGATCGGTTGCGAGCCACGTTTTCGACTACGTGCGCGGAATCGAGATTTCGCAGACCGTGAAAAGCGAAAAAGTTTCCTCGCGCGATCGCGCCAAGGAAAATGGAAATTAAAGAAAGAAAAGAAAAAACACTTCCGTTACGAGGTACACGGCGATGATTTAACGCACTTTCCCAAGAATTGATTTATTTCAAATATCCGAGAAGAATAATATCAGATTTTACTGTCTTTAAGTTTTCAGAGAAATTAATTAGATCGCGGTGAAACTTTAACATAACTTTAACTTGTGAGGAGAATTTTTATCGACGTGTGCATGTGTGTGCGTGTGTGCGTGTGTAAATTCATTAAGTTATACGAAACTCCGAGATTGATATCGGCTTCTTATGTGCTGCTTCGCGTTCCTCGTGGAATTCTGAACGAGCTACGAGCATTATTTATTACATTATATCACGATCGACCACGCTGTCTCCATCTGTACGTTCTATACCGTGTCTTCTTCAGCGCAGCGAAGACACGGCGAAGCCCGACTGGTAAATCCGGAAATGTTTTTGAAAAATCCGAATCCCTTTAAATCGCGACTTTCATCAATCTTTGACTAACTTAATCGTTAATTAATCAAACCGACATAATTGCAACAACTCTAGCTATATAATTCTAAGCTAGTTAATTCTAAGTTAGCTTTTTTCTTCATACGTCAACTAAAATATTAATAATTTTGTTTTTGGTCAGTTGATAAAATATTATAGATATTATTTAAGTTAATTATCGATTAATTCAGAGTTTAGTTAGCCGCTCTATTTATGTCGTTTAATTATATAAAGCTCCAAAATGTTTTATACGAAAATTTTTAATTCTTAATTTTCCAAGTTTTCTAGATAAAAAAAAATATATGTATAACAATCACTTACTTACCAATAGCTCGGGATATACTGAGGAATCCGTTTACTCGCAACACACCCATGCAATGGACGACGACTCCTCCCATATTGCGAATCCGCTCGCTTTCGTCCTGAAGGGAAAAAGATCGTGACGTATAGGTACATATATAGAATAAATAGGGCACATCGTACCCGGCCTCGATAGATGTTGCACGGGACATTGTCAATAAAGAATTGAGTATAATATTCTTGTGATCGTATAAGTACATAGATGTCAAACGTGTCGATACTTTGATACTCTCGCTTGGATTGACGTTTCACGCGTCGCGATTGTTCGCAGTATTAAGGATTCCGAACGTCAATGACAGCGTAAAATTACTGGGTTTTAAAGATTAAATATAAAATCGCTCTCTTTCTGTCCTCTTCGAACATGACTGTCATCGGAACGCAGACCGACAGCGACAGAAGATTGCTGAACTTTCAAAATTACGAGGAATATTTGGACTCGCTGGTGACGCCCGTGGATATCTGCTACCTCAAAAGTAGGGAAATCGCGCGCCAACTGGCCGAGCTCGGTTACCGTTGCACGGGCGAGACTCTAAGCGAAAAGAGCTTTTATCGTCGCTTGCGAATCGTGAGAGACCTCGTGTTGCCCGTCCATCGGCCTTACCAACTCACGTCGGAATTTGTGTCACCCGCCGGTAGGTTAATGGAGGAGCTCGCCCTGCGCGAGCGAGCCAACAGATTGAGGATTCTGTCAACCATCGTATTCGTCCGTCGCTTAACGAAATTACAGTTTGAGGAATCGGCTTACATCGATTTCGACGAGCGGCTCGAGTCGGAAGATTGGCTGCCGTATTACCGAGGGGAAAGAAAATTGTCACCGCTCAAGCGAGATCTCGCGTATTACCATTGGAGAATGGGGAGAACATGTTTAAACGAGACCCGTAATTACGTTCCGATTGTAGATCCCAAACGTGGCCTGTTGTTCAAAAATATTCACGACAGACAGGTGATTACGGTCGATCCGGCTGCCGCGTCGCCCGGTACGCAGACGACGCGAGTCCGAATACATTGCCCGTTTTATGAACACGTAATATTGTACGATCATGTGATCCGAAGCAAAATTATACATGAAAGTTAGAAATGTCAATCATTCAACATTATTACGTTAACTAAATTTTCAAATTATAAAATTAATCTCCGTGGTGTGTGTCCTTCCTCGTCCATCTTCCGAAGAAAGAGGATGATGGCAGCAAACCAAGTACTTTTGATAAACACCAAGAATTAAAATTAAAACCTCAAACCAGCTCAAAAAAAGATTTTTAAATAACGTTAATAAACTATCGATTTAGCTGAATTCATATCAAGAACGTTTGCCTATAAATACGAATGCGAATTTACTGCAAGAGCGGGATATTTCGAGAATTGAGACAATTGGATATGCGATTTAAGGAAGAAATGTTCCGCCAAAAACGAGAGATTATCTTACATTTTCTATGAAAAGAAATAGAAAATCCAGGTTACTTACTTCTCTCGTGGGTCGGTGAGGATTCACCAGTTGTTTCACGTTGCCGCCTGTAACCAGCGAAGCCATGGAGTCGCCAACCCAAGCAATGTACAATTTCTTATTTATCAGTAATGCACAAACCGCGGTGGTACCACCGTTTAATTTCTGCAACAAAACACAATGACGAATCGATAGAGTTATCGGTAACGAGAAAAACGAGTTGCGCAGAATGTGATATAAAATAACATGTAAGGATTGTTATATACCTGTGTACTCGATTTCGCTATGAATTGTGAGTCCGTAGCTAGAAAGGCATCGCGTAACGCATTTTCCGGATCCGTAGGATAGTGCATACTCTCGACCAAATACTGATGTAAATGCGTCGCGCAATACGCCGCAGCGTCCTGTCCGCCGTGGCCGTCGAACACGGCGTAGTAATCCACAATAGTGTCATCCTGCAAAGTATAAATTAACGTATCAACTCATAAATCAACAACATCGACAACGTCGACAACATCGGATCGAATTAACTTCGTATATAATTACCAATAAACTTTGACACGTAAATTGACGCTTATTAATTCAACGTCGCATATTAAAATCATTAATCGAGTGATTGCGAACGGCCAGCGAGATCTCTACCTGAATATTAAACATGGTGTTTAAGTCGTGCAGAATCATGTGACGATCTTCCATTTTTCTTCTGGAATTTCTAGTAGCACCCACTGTTACTTGCGGCGTCGACGAAGGCGGTGGTAGAAGGGCCAGTCTGCTGTTGTCTAAGTACCGTCTGCAGATCTCGTTTACTTCGTTCGTGACGGCTTGCATGAGCTTCAAAGGCGCGTACGCTGCGAAAAAGACCGATTCATCTTAACTATATTTATAATTATCATTTTGATCGCGCGTTAATTTGAGCCGTTTTTTTTAAATATAAATGTATTTCCAAAGATCTTTGAATCATCTATAATTATCTACAATTATTCTCGCTAAAATTATAATGTTTAGAAACCAGAGTTGCCTACATCATCCTTTGAATTATACGGTTTGTATTTGTTTTTTGCAAATATTTATTAAAGCATTACGAAATTGTAAAAAACTTACTCTTTTCTTGCAGTCTCAGTCCGCAGATTTCCGGCTGTTTTTTGCATGTTGACTTGATCGCTTGTATTACGAGACGTGCGATGTAAGACTGTAAGCTTGGTGGGCAATATCTGAAACCAACCGCATGCTTTTAGTTACTCTTTCTTACAATTAGTTCCGAGAAACATATCTACAAAAATATCTACAAAACAATATCGATTTCATAAATACAGATAGTACATGCTTTGAATAGTTTGGAACCAAGTTTTTGTTGTAACAAACATACGAAAGTGTGTGGCCTATACTTAATGTTAATTTTGTTGTAATTTATATCTCAAAAGCGATATTAAAATTAATTTCATAAGTATATGCTTTGATCAATTTAGAATCAACTTTTTTTAACAAAAAAATAATACGGAGATATCAATAGCTTTTAGCGATAATTTTAATAATTACAAATTATATCTTCTAAACGATTTAAAAATGAATAAAACCTGCACGAATTAAATCTTCAAAGCGAAAACAAAACTAGAGACGCGCAATTTTGTACTTAAATGTATTTACAAAATTGCGCATCTCTAGTTGGCGCGTTATCTTTGACGAAATTTTTTTCAGCCGCACATTTTCCATTTTTTATTTTAGATAAAATAAATACTCGAAATTTTGTAATTAGAAAAAAGAGAAAAAAAGGAAGAAAGTACATGGGACACAACTAAATGAACCCAACTTAAACCTTCATGGCATAAGTACGGCATATAAGCGGTTTATCTCTTATTTATCGCGTATAGTTTATCCTTTCCGTTTGGTACGTGATAACCACGAGGATGGGCGGTGATAATGGCGTGACGGTTTCAGTTAACGCAGATAAGCGCGGCGGCAGCGCGGAAGTAGCTTTCATCTCACGACGATTCGGCCGTTTCGCGCCTAGTCGGAGAACTCGCGTCTCGCGGTTCGAGAGGGCAAATTTCTTACATAATCCCACGTTTCCTGCTCGCGTGATGCACCGTGCAGCTATGCGTAACTTTTTTGCGTGTCGACTTTTTTTCCACACGCGCACAGTCGCACACGATATTCTCGCGACTTTAAGAGAGCTCGAGTATCCTTGTGCTACAGCCGTAGTATAGTAAATTGCGCTTATTGAAACTTGTAAAATATTTCGTGATTCTCTCAGATTTCTTCTCGAGATAAAAATATGTTATTGGTTAATATCTATATATAATATATACCTTTAAAAATACCAATTTTTCTAGTTTCTAAGAGACTATTGTTTCGCATACTTCGTTTTAAGTTTACGTTTATTAATGTTAATTAAAGAAGAAAGAAAGCGTCTATTTTGTTCAAAATACACTCACCGGTAAAAAACGCCACCTAATTTTATTCAAATTTTTGAATATTTTCAATAGCGATAACTCTGCAAAAGCTCATTGTATTGAGATGAAAGACAAAGCTCAAATTAAAGCTTAAATCTTCCTTTTAACAACAAAAAACTCATACATTTCTTATACTGAAGAGCTGATTCCTCTGAGCGACACAACAATGTAAATAAAAAATTTTTTTCCCATTTTTCAAACACTATCTTCAACGTCCACTATTAAGTAAAACGTCTGTTGTTTCTCAATTTTGGTTTTTTTGGTTGTTAAGAGGAAGGTTTAAGCTTTAATTTGAGCTTAGTCTCATCTCAATACAATGAGTTTTTGCATTGCAAAATTAACGTTATTGAAAGATGTTAAAAAATTTATAAGTAAAATTAGATGATCCGTTCTTTTTGCCGGTGTATATAAAATGAATTCTTGGAAGTGAGCGAAAAATCCATTAGCAGTTAGTTTAACAAAATTTATTTATTCCACTTTAAATAAAAATGCTAATTTTAATTTTGATGCGTGAAATGTAAAATTGAGAATATGCCTATAATACAAATGCAATTTTCAAATATGATAACATCTAAATGAAAATGAGATGTATGGTAATATTTTCATTTTTAACTTTTGAAATATCTAACTTGTATAATGTTAAAAGGTCCTTATTTAAAAAATTACAAGATTCAACATTATTAGCGTACCTTCTTAGTTTCTTTATATATTACATAAATAGATTGTCCGATTTTCTTAAAATAATATAAAATCAGTTGGATTACAGATATTTAATAAAAGAAGCATGATTTCTAAGGCAGCGAATCAATAGAGAGGCAGAAGAAAATTCGATCGGAATGCTAAAACGAACGTGTCGAAACGAATTATTTAAAAAAATTCCGGTTTTTAGGATTATTTTTTAACCTTTACAAGACCGGAAGCCACTATAGTGGCGCAGTATTTTCATCATTTAACCCAATGACATTGATGAAAAAGTTTTAGCACTAAAAACAAAAAAGCTGGTAAAAAATATGCCGGTCCTGTAAAGGTTAATAATAAAGTAAACATTTCGCGTGAGAAGTAATTTTCACTTTATTCACTTTATTAAATTGCGTGAGAATTAGAGTCGCGAGTAAATAAACAGATACATGAGCAGATTGCAAGCGTGACAACGTGTCTTCGAAATTTGTTTGTATAAATATTTGTGAAAATTGACTAAAAAGTTTAAATTACTCTTCGCGTCTTATCTGTAGAAATAGCAGTTGAACAATGATAAATCTAACGTTAAAAAAATGATTGAGAGTTGATGAAAAATACATGTATCTCTGTGGAACTTTATTTAGACGTCCCGAGTTTGTTAGCGCAAAGTGAAATTCACCTTGCGGAGATAGAACGTAGGGTCGGGCAAGGCGCGAAGTCGCATACGCAGCGAGATTTCGGCATCTCGCTGCGGAGTGTCAAATGCAAACGCACGACGCGTGATGCGCGTGACGCGCGTGAGACGGCCGCATCCACCACTCCCACGCGATGATTAATCCAAATAACAAACGCTGCTCGCTTACATTCGATTGAGGTACTGCAGAGTGACGCTGATGATCTCACCGACGAGCTCGCTCTCGCTGACGTCGTAGACGCTCACCTTCACCGGCAGCTGATCGTCCGGGTTCACCCTGGCGACGAACTCGGCGAAGAAGCGCGAGTACTCGCCGAGGTAGTCGCCGTCCGCGACGCAGTCCGCGGCCATTGTCGCCCGTGAACGCACGTAAACGCTCGTAAAAGCACGTGCAACGCGCGAGGAACAACGCGCGACGCTACTCCACGCCACGCCACGCCACGCCACGCCACGCCACGCCGCTTCTCGGTCCGCCGCGCCACACCGCGCGCGCAACTACGCTCCGCTGCCCGTTCGACGCACCGCACCGCACCGCTCACTGTCACGGCGCTTAACGTGGGAGTCGATATCGCGTCCGGAGTCGTGGCACGCAGCACGCAACACGAAGCCGATTTATATACAAGTTATGTCATTCATTCAGCGGAGCGTCCCGCGTCGCACTCATTGTCAGTGTCGCGCTCGGCCAACCACTACGCGGACGCGGGACATGCTCCGGTTAGACATCTCTGATGTGCGCGCGCGCGTACGTGCTTACATACATATGTATGCATACGTATGTGGAACGGAAGGAACGAGTGGTGCAATTGCGAGGGGGAGAGGGAGCGCGCTGCGCGATCCGCGCGGCGAAAGAGCGAGTATAATGAAGGGTGGAAGGGACTTTCGAAACGCCGCGCCGCGCCGCGGCCGCTTGGCCGTTCCGCTGACGGCTCACCGCTCACGTCGCGCGACTTTGCTTTTTTCCATCTATCGCTGCGGAAATCGATCTTCCGCGGTGAAGACGCGCTAGGAGATCATCCGTCAACCACGCATGTCCGACTTCCGCGACCTTACCGACGCAATAATCCCAAATAATCCCGCGTCATTCTGCGCCGCTGCTCGTGGTTCAAGCTAGATAGAAACTCGCACATGCGCGGTCGCCGAGCGCCGCGCGCGAAAAAACGCCGCTTCTCTTGCAGATAATAAGTAGAAAATGACGAAAGGATCTAATTTATCAAGAATTTCTTTCTTCATTTTTCTTTAGAAGAGATGTCCGAATTATTCAAATACGAGTCGAATCGAGTGATGATTCGATTTGAATTTGAAATTTTTATTCGAATCTTAACTACTTGAAAATTTAAACGATTCAAACACGAATTATTCAATCTTATTTCTCATAATATACAAAACAAAACATTACGGTCATATTAATATATTCTTTTTCCCACACAAAATATTGTATTATTTATGTGTTTATCCTAAATCTAATAATAATTATATTTAGTAAAAATTATATTTCAACGATTCGACATAAAAAATGTTCGCTTCGCACATCTCTATCGTTCTCTTTTCCTTTGGGGGGAAGATGAGGAAGAAAGGTGCTTTTAGCATTCAAAGATATTTTTGCGATCAATGTTTCGAGTCATTTCTTGCTCAGTCGCACTTTGCGATAAGATATCTTACATAATGACTTCATATTTACTCACAGGTTGCAAAAGGCTTTACATATCATTGTACACACATATCATTGTACACATGTGACTAGGCTTAAGTAATAAATGTCTGTACACGGGCTAGGTCTAATTTCAAGATTCTAAGCAAGATCTTAAGGAAATCCGCTGTTATAATATAGTGCATCTCGTGTCGAGAAAGGACACTTCCGTGCCCTCTTTCATCTCTTTGTTTCGTATGTGCAAATACGAATTTTCAAACTCTTTTTGCATCCATTCCGGCAGAGGGTCATTCCAGTTCTCCGGCGGTTTCTCCCTCTTCTCCCAGACGTCGTTCTGCAAGTGCGAGTGCAATCGTTTTATTCTGCGTTCCCTTTCGCTCTTAATCAGCTCATCCTGCAAAGATTTCGTTCCGACATTACATCGCGATACATTCAGACGCGTCATCATCGAAACGCATATAGCAACCTGCGTACATATGCCTCTTCCGATTTGTGCTTCTGCCACTGATAGCAGGTGTGATAATCCGTCTTCCACTGATTGCAGTCGAGCAGTTTGCCAAATATAAAGTATTGATGGAAACGACCTTTCACGCTGCAGCACTCGTCATACTCGTCCTTGTAGACCATACACGGCCGTATCTGACGAAAGAAAGAACATGACAAAACATCCGATGGAAAAATGACATGAACGAAGATATAATTGCGTACCATCCATTCATACTCGCGGGGTGGCTCTTCTTTCTCTTCTTTCTCTTCGCTCATATTCACCAAAGTGTATCAATCGCGAGCTATTTTAGAAAAATACAATTGCCTATTTATTCGCCGGACACGTGCCTGAAACATCACATGAATATTAAATAACTGGAAGCGATATTAGGTTAGGTATAGGTTAGGCTTAAACCCGCAGTTAAAAAAACCGATGTAGGTTAAATATAGAGGTTTGTTTTTTTTTATTGCTGCACTAGTGCAATAAGTTAGAATGAAACAAACATACTTTTTCTCGTTCTAACTTATTGCACTGATGCAGTAGTGCAGCAATAAAAAGACAGACCTTAGGTTAGACATGCGTTAACACAGGATATATTATCCAAACGATCCCAGTGTTGGCAGCCACTGAACTGAACCGAAAACTGTTCCGAACCCATCATAATCTGTAAAAGCCAGTAGTTTGCAGCTAACACACAGATTTTCCTTTTATTTCTTTTCTTATAATAAAAGTTGTAATATTAAAAATGAATAGAAATAAAACGATGATATTCAATATGCTTTTTGTGAATTCTAATTCAAATGGATAATGAATATAGAATTTTTTCTTACAAAAAATAAACATAAAAAAAGCCGAGAATAAAAAATTTTATTGAAACAGTAATCTATGTTGTTAGCACGTTCATAAATATTATTAGGTACATAAAGATTTATATTATGGGACCCATCTGATAATTTTTTATCGTATATTTTACTTGTTACACTAACACTACAGTACTTAAGTACTGTAATGTTATTGTAGTAGTAAAGATTTTATTATAATTAAAATTTTCAGATTCATTATACGCAGAAAGATTTTTTATCATGCAAAAACAAAAATATCTTGAAGACCGGAATCCTGTAATAAGTTAAAAGAAAGCAGCCCCGGATTTTATACAATCGCTAAAAACAGATAAAGAAAATTTTGGCGCCACAGATTGAAGTGCGCTCTGATTGGTTCGATTTCTGATCAATCGTTTTATTTCTAGGGAAATTAATCGCCACGGAACTGTGCAAGTGACAATCGCGAGAAGCAAAAGGGGCACACACAAGCACGCCTGTCCCTGAAGTCGGTCGCAGATCGCAGAGACGGAGCAAGACGGAAACGGGCGGGGAGCATAGCAGTCGGGACTCGGGATTCGGGAGCATCGGGAGTGAACGGGAGTGACGGCCTGACGGGACGGCAGAAGTGGGGTGTGAATCGCGAGTTGCGAGGAGCGGCGGTAGAGATTTTTGGTTCTCCGCCGTTTTCCTAACCTCTTTGCTGCTCGCGCGGATGTCCCGGTATCTCTGGTGCCGTGTAACTCGTGTAATAATTGATTACCGGTGATTTAATCGCGTGTGAACAATAATATGATGTCGCGGTCAGTGCGGGCGGAGACTCGTAGTCGTGCCAAGGATGACATTAAACGTGTGATGCAAGTAGTTGATAAAGTTCGCCATTGGTAAGTTTCCTGTGTCGTGTCGGTGGGAGAGAAAGAGGTGGACAAAGAGAATTTGCCGGATCCCGTGTCCGTTTGTCGCTTTATTTCTTGGAAGATGATCGCGGATCGCGCGAGAGAGTGTAACGAGTGCCTTTGGTTTTGTTTCATTATCGAGAGGCATGTGTATCCTCCAAACATATACTAATGAAACACTGCAAAACGGTTCGATGCTAATGTTCCAAGTTGAAATATGTTCCGAATTTCAAGTACTGAATTATGTGGAATCTGCTCAATAAAAGCTTTTAATCTGCTAGAAATAAACGTTTGAATAAGGATATCGCCAGTTCGGTTGGCGATTTCATAGCTGAGCTTTGGATAGAGAACGGTAAAGTTTGTTACAGCGAACAAGGACAGACATATAACGATATACATTTTTGTTATGAGAAATAAAGGGATCTTTCTTTCATCTGTTATACAACAAGATGTTTTCGCTCTCTTACGTCTTATTAAAATTATTATTTATATGAAAATAATGCAATTTCGAATGTATATATGTATATAATCGTAGGGAAAAGAAATGGGTCACGATAGGAGAAACAACTATGAAGATATATAAATGGGTTCCAATCTCGACACTCGATCAGGTATTTCACGCAAGAATGAATTCATGCTGAATTGAAGATTCAACCAAAGCAGATAATAATTGTATAAATTGTATAAATGTAAATGTTTTATTTTGTAGAAGAAAAAAGGAAAGACAGTTTCCGACAAAGAAAATGGTTTACCAAGAAAAGGAGGAATAGAGTCATCAAATTCTAATTTCGGACTTACAGAAGATTCCAATACGTGTGAGTTTGGTTTCAACAATTTGTGAAAGTGTTATTGTTGCCAATTAACAAAATACGGATTTTCTGATAATCCAGGTTTCTCCACCGTTAGTGATTCCCAAGGACTGACAGATTTCTCTGCACACTTGGGTTTTTCAGAGGACTCCAATTCGCAAAACAGCGAACCTACACCTAAGAGATTAAAGACTGACTAATGTTCGACCTACAATCAGCATCACCACCAATGTCATATAGGGATTGACACATTTAGGAATCTATCTCTTTCATAAATTTGCACTTGATAATTTTACATTAAGTCATACCTCTCGATAATGGATGAATCGCAAGAAAAGTTTTTCTTTTTTGTTTCATCCAAATTTAGTGAGATATAGATTTTATATATATATATATATATATATATATATATATACATAAATATATATACATAAATATATAATAGCAAATGGTATCGATCCTATGAAACGTTTTGAATTGCGTATAATGGAGTTTATTTTTTTACATATGAATTTATTACGAATTTTCCATTGAATTTAGAAACTAGAAACAATGATCGGCTAACTGAGTAGAACAAAATCAGGCGAGTGATCAATCCGCGTTTATGTATGTATATATATATTATTTTTGCACAAAATGTTTAAGTCTTGAATCAATCACTTATAAAGGTTGTAGTTGACTTGATGCTACAAATATTTGGAAGCATTTTTCTTCTAACTTTATTGAAAGAAAGGAGAAAAATGCTTCCAAGTATTTGTAATATCAAGTCGACTGCAGCCAAAATGCATACATAGGTGAAACTTGGAATCGAATTTGAAATCTCTAAACTACGAATCGATTGCTTCTACATGGAACTATGTGTTACTCAAGTTTAATCTATTAAAATTTTGTTTTCTATATAATCCTTCTAGAAAGATAATTCTGTGTAAGAATAATCAATCCGTCGATTCGTCAAAAGCTAAATTCGATCCTAATCTTTGTTCCATATGTCTTATATTCTAAGAAATTGATTGAAGAATTAAAATTTTGAGTGAAAGAATATATGAGATGATTGTACCCGTTTCAGAGCAAAATACATATGTATGTACATTACATAATCTTTCCAAAATCGGTGGTATGAGATTGTGACTTCAAAAATAGGAAAAGACTCGATGATAGAAGCGGATTGTACATTCACAGCAATTGTAGTAATATTTCAGTATTATTTTCTTTCTAAAATTATATTTTTCTCGCTATAACGATATATTGCTGTATCAAGGATTATCCTTGCAAAATACTCGAATGGTATTATGATTAGTTGCAATAAGTCAAGTGCTGAAAAAAACATTCATACTTATACATATATTTTACCTTCAAATACAGTTCACGCTTCTGATAACCCATAAAATCCATAAAAACCATTGTATATATTTCAAGTACCACTTTTTCCATCTATTGATACTATAGGACAACTTGCATTCCTGTGCGTTACGTTATAGCACCGTGACATGTACAAAATAAGCTTGGGCTGATACGAATAAAATAGTTGAACGATCTCTTAATCAGTGCACATATTATGCATCACTTATGAAAACATTATAATACATTTGTAGTATGTTTGTATAAAAATATAAAAGTTAGTAAGAATATCTCTAAAGAGAAAGATATTCTCACTAATTGTTATAGCGAGTATTTCAAACTGTAAGAAAGTGCGTGTGATTTGTGGAAATATGAAATTTATAATATTTCCATTGAAATTGTTTAATGAAACATTAAGTTAAAATTTCGTCGTATGAATCGCATAATGTTTGAGGAATAATATTCTTTGTTTTACAGACTTTTAATGAAAATATATGTATATTTATGGTTTTTTTTACAAAAATAATGTATATTTAATATTAATTTAAAATATTTAAAAATTCGTACATATATATATATATATAACATGTATAAAAATTTTCATTTGATTAAAGATTTTACTTGACCACTATTACCAAGGTAGTATTTTACCATCGTACTGCACAAAACAACCGGTATGTTCTTCCGTTAACGAGTTTAAAGTATCCAGAATGCAACTGACGCTAGTGTCGACGTCCATCGGAGCACTGCTGCCGCCCAGATCGGTGCGTACCCATCCAGGATGTAGGCACGCTACCAAAATTCCATCTGCTTTCAGATCGACGCTCATCGATTTTGTCGCCGCGTTAAGCGCCGCCTGTTTTGCAAGTGAGATTAGATAAGATATTTCACAAAGTTATTTCGCGTGTTTAACGATAAGATACATATTGATTAATTTCAGAACGTAAATTTCCCATTCCAAATTAAAGATTTTTAAATTATACATAATAATAAATCGCTTTATGAATTTTGTTAAACGCAATTATGCACTTGAATAAGACGTACATGTATCTTGAGCTTAAAGATTTTACCTTGCTGCATCTGTAAGGATAAAAACCGCCGTCGCTATTTTCAGCAATGCTGCCTAGGATAGACGTCATATTGATAACAGCTGCTTTTCTTACGCTTAATCTCGTTTTATCCTCGGAGTTTTTCGCAGCTGTCTTCAGCAACGGCAGGAAAGCCTTGAATTCAATTGTTTCTTCAATTACGAACCAACGCTACTTGCCAATGTAAAACTCATAAATGTAAAATGATGTAGGCGTACCTTTGTCAGCATAATCGGTGCCACGGTATTTATGAGAAAGGCATCTGTAATCTGCTGCTTCTTCACGAGGCCAAGACGCGTAAATTTGCTAGAAATACCAGCGTTGTTGAACAAAACATTGAGACCAGCACCATTTACCTTTTTGCTGACCGTGTCTACGATCCCCTTATAGCTATCCGTGTTTGTTAAATCTGCAAACAGACAGAGTGTAAAGGTGATTATTTCACGAACGATCGATGTTAGAATTCGCTACACGTATGCTTGTGAAAAGTAAGTTTAAGTTTTGTTTACCTTGATAAATTTTTGATAAATCTGGTTATCTTACACTATGCACAAGCGTTTGGCATAGAATTTCAATGTCAATTGCATATAGCATACCAATGAAAATTTACTGACATAAATGTGCCATAGTATCTTTTGTTTTTATTAGATTGTTTATATTAGGATTAAAGAAATTTTACCATTACTTCGATTTTGTATTTTAAAATTAAATATTCATAATTTATTTCTAATGAAATCAGAAAACAGATATTTAAAAAGTTTGACATTAACAAATTTATAATCTGAAAATTATTCGGTAAAATTCATCGCCTTATGTCAAGGACTGTAAATTAATACATTTTGTGTACTAAAGAATTGTTTTGATGAACATACGTGAAAATACTCTCTGCAAAAAAGTAAAGAAACAGTTTCAATCAAGTTATCTTTAATATTTATTTCACTTTAATCTATAAGATAGACAATGAAGTAAATAACAAAAACAAGTTGGTAGAGTAGATATCTGTGATATTTTAAAAAATTTCGAAATTGCTGAAATGCGCTAGTCACGTCGCAAGAATTATTCATTTTAGTGCAATACTAAATGCAAAAAAGCCATGGCAATAGTGTATAAGGAAATTTTAAGAAATTGAAGAATTAGACAATTTCGTAATTTTGTTTTTATATACATATTTATTAAAAAATACGGATAATATACACACATGATTTATATTACTATTTTGTTGAATGCTTTATAATGCGAACTATACATGGGAAATATGACGTAGAGATATTTCCGTCGTGCATGAAACCAACTTTCTAAGTAATGCGATAATGATTTTTATTATCATTATATTCTTCATTATCGCATTTTAACGAATCATCGTATGCCGATAAAGAATGAAAATTGATTTATCTCCTTATCGCACGCAAAGAGAAAGGACTGATCTTTAACGTTAGAAAACTCTAGAGTTAGGTGTTATCAGGATAGCACGTATCGATCGGCACAGGCTCGACAAAATTGTTTTTTTTTTTCTACAATAGGAATATTCGCGACGTGTTTCGCTTTAGATCGTTCCGATCGTATAAATTTACTTTTCCTCGTTTCGCATTTGTTTAGTGCACGGTCACGGATATGAAAGCACGCAAAGTGAATAAGGCGAAAGCGTGGTTGGTTTGTTGCGAGAAATCACAAACCATCGATTCTGATTCGAGCGATCGAGAAACCGAGGAATGTGAAATGCAAAATAAAACGGAAAGGCTGATAGGCAACAAGACAGGAAATAAAGTGGAGAACAAAACGGAGAACGATGTAGGGAAGGTGGAGTACAAAGTGGAAAGTCAGGTGAACAAAGTGGGGGACAAAATGCAGGGTGATATCGAAAGTGAAGTGGAAGTCAAAGAGGAGAACCAGATAGACAAGGCCAAGAGTAAACTGGAGGACAAAAGGAAAGGCGATATCGAGAATAAGGTGGACAATGTAGAGGAGAACCAGGTAGACAGCAAGATAGAGAATAAGATGGAAAGCGACGTCGAGAATGAAGTAGAGAACAAAGTGGAAAATCAGATAAACAAGATGGAGAATAAACTAGAGGCCAAAACGGGAAGCGATGTTAAGAATAAGATGGAAGACAAAGTGGAAAGTCAGGTAGACAGCAAGATAGAGAGTGAAATGGAAAACAAGATGAAGAGCAACGTCGAGGATGAAATGAAGAACAAAGTGGAAAATCAGATAGACAAAACGGAGAATAAATTGGAGGTCAAAACAGAAGTCGAGAATAAGATGGAAAACAAAATGGAAAGTCAGGTAGACAGCAAGATAGAGAGTGAAACGAGAAACGAGATGAAGAGCAACGTCGAGGATGAAGTGAAGAGTAAGGTGGAAGTTCAGGTAGACAAGACGGAGAATAAATTGGAGGTCGAAACAGAAGTCGAGAATAAGATGGAAAACAAAATGGAGAACCAGATGGACAAAGTAGAAAATAAAGGATTGAGCAAAATGGAGAATGAAGTGGAAAATAAAGTGGAGAACAAAATAGAGGACCAGATAGACAAGATAGAAAATAAAGTGGAGGGCACAGCAGAGAGTGATGTCGAAAATAAGATGGAAAACAAAATAGAGGACCAGATAGACAAGGTAGAAAATAAAGCAGAGAGCAAAACGGAGGATGTCGAAAATGAAATAAAAAACGAAGTGAAGAGCAGAGGGGAAATAGACGGTAATGTCGACATAAAAACGGAGAACCAACAGAAGCAGGAAAACATTCTATCCGTGTCATACACAAGTAAGATATTTTCCTTGAACCTTCGAAACATCCCACGAATATTCAATCACCATAACGTGTTCTTATGCTAAAATCAATCTGCTAAAATTTTATATCATTGTTTGTATGCTACTTTGTCACGCTATAACCGGTATAACCAGTTATTTTTAATCATTTAAAAAAAATTAATTTCTTTTTGCAATTTTTCAGCTGGTTTCAACGCTTAATTTAGAGAACAGTATCTTTTGTTAGTAAAAAGAATTTCTTACAAATCTCTTACGAATCTCTTCTTTTAAATTAAAATCCAGCTTGAAATCGATAATCGATTCTCGTTTAATTCGAATTATTAAAGTTCACGATGAAGGAAAGAAAACGTAACAATACAATTCGGAACGCGATATCGCAGCTACATTTGCATATTGCTGAATGCAATGAAACTGCATTGCAATGTAATATAGTTTCGTTCTTTATGTATGTACGTACAAAGTGATTCGCAGTTGGATCATATTAACCTTTTGCACTCGGAAGCTACGTTCGACATCGTATTTTATTCCAGCAACTCGAATGTCGATTTATGTTCGACATGGATATTTTCAAGAGTTTATTGTACTTTTTATGCTAGTAAATCTTTAAATATAATGGCATGTAATAATAAAATTCAATTTTTAAACAAGTGAACAGCTTTTACTTAGTTATCCACGTATTGGAACGAAATGTTGAATTTCGTGCAAAGTGCAAAAGTTAGTTAAGACTAAAATCTATTTAAATCCGAGACAAAAATCCTTAAAAAGACTAAGAATCGTAAACGTTAATTTACAATATTAATTTTTATCATTAAACAAGTATTAACAAATACAGGACTAGAATTTCGTCGAAAAGCATATCGAAACTATACAATAATAATGTTATATATATGCGCTTCCTTAATGTTTCTGAGAAAAATTCTGCATTCTAGTAGTTTCGAGAAATTTCCTCAGATATAATTACAAATCATTCCATTCGCGCGTTATTTCTTTCACGAGAACATTTGGGCTGCGTTGCGAAATTCACCAGTACTGAAAATTTATAATGTGCGTGACACAAACTATAGTTTTGCAGTACTGGCAGTGAATATCGGAACGCAGCCTTGATTGAAACGATAACAAGAGAAACTCTATCCGCGGGACGATTCAAATTCCCACGTCATCGCAGCGTGAACTTATCTGAATAATTAAATTAGAATAGCGAGAAGTTGGCGGATTGACTTACCTATCTCGATGATTTGCACGATCGGTGATTTATCGGCGATCGCGCGTAATTCCTGCAAAGATTTCCCTCATTTTCTTTCTCTTTCCGTTTAAACGCGATTCGGGTAGGCGAGGTAGGCGAGGAAGGCGAGGGGTAGGCGAAGAGATCCATCGCGATTATCTCGACGGCGATTTGGCGAGGTCGCGTATAGGCGTGACGGCGCGAAAAACCGGTCTCCTAGATGCTCCGACTCGGCAATCCGGCTTGCGCAACGATCGACGGACATCGGTAACGCGAGTAATCGCGTTCAATGACTCACCGGGAGATCGCGGCGACGAGAGGGGAAGCCTGCCTGGGGCAGGCGGTTCGACGGGGAGGATGACGAGAGGACGTATAATAGATGGCGGTGACGGAGGCTTATGGTTACGAGTGACTACGAGGAGGCGTCCGCCGAAGGTGCCAGTGTGACTTAACCGTCGCTTGCCGTCGCTACAGTCGATCTCGGCCAATCTCAGCGCTCTGACGTTGACCGTTACGCGCGTTGAGGGACAAATCGTGGAAAAAATTCGTTCTTACGCACGAGGGGCAAAGAGAGTCGCGATGGCGCCGATCGGTAAGTATCGTTTCCCTCACATGCGAAAGTTGCGTAACGCGGGTCGCGGAACCCGCCCCGCTCCACGCCTCACCTCACCTCGCCCCCGCGGACCCTTACCGTCGCTTTGCTCGCGTCGCGGCAAGTCGCCAAGATGTTGTCCGGCGGCCTCGGCGACTCGACCAGATGCCTCACCAGGCCCAGGCCCAGACCGCGATTGCAGCCGGTTATCAGGATCGATCTCATCGCGCTCAGTTCCCGGATACCAGAATCCGGCGTGGTGAACCGCCGCGTGCGTGACGACACGCGCCTCACTCTTGTCGCGTCGAGCGGCGCGGCGCGGCGCGGCGCGGCGCGGTGTTCTCTACTCCTCCACTGACGTCACGTGCTGCGAACGTCGCGAATTGCATGTCACCGATTATCATGGCGACACTGACGGTGTTCGCGCGGCTCGTGTCGTCTCGATGCGCACACGCCAGCGTGCTAGCGTTAGCGCGTCGGCGGACGCCCCTCGCTGGATGCCACGTCGGTCTCGTCTACGGCAGAAGCGCGATGGCCTGCATGTGCAGTGAGTGTCGAGGACGACGGACAGTGATCGCGCTCGCGGTTATTCCTTACGTAAAATTGCGTCACCGCCATGCGCGCGCGAACCCAAACGACCCCAAGATTCTCTCGATGTTTTACCGTGACATGACCGAAGATAACGATCAGCAGTAACATTGCATCAATAGTTTTATTTTCTATTCAACAATGTAACTGTATTACACTATTCAACAAAAAAATAACACCGCAACGGGAATAATCGTTTCCTGTAATTTTTTAGAAGCTGGACATGAATCCGTTTGTCATATTACTCCATCATTTCACAATTTTGAGAAATTTGCACTTAAAGCATTGTGAAAATTGCAAAAATGGGCTACTTTCACGTACTTTCTCGTGTTACAACTACGATATGTAACGTGATAGAGAAGTTTTCTTGCAATCGAAATTAAGTATGTTAGGACTTTTCTTTAAAAAAAAAAAAGCTACAGGAAATGACTTCTCATTCTGGTGTTTTTTTTCTTGTTGAACAGTGTTATATTACATTTACTGTGTTGAGTGAGAAATAATATTGATGCAATATTATTGTTAATTTGGGGTTCACTGGGCTTGATATCTGAAACATCTTTGCGTGACATTTTGTTTTAGACGTTTACATTGCCCATTAAAGTTTTTTTATTTTTCACAATGCTCAACTTGTCGAGGATTGATCTCGTTAAAAGATTGCACATGATTTACAATTAAAATTGTTTTTTCAGCGGATCAGGGTTACACGTACGATCTCGTAGTCATTGGTGGAGGATCCGGTGGGCTGGCAGCAGCTAAGGAAGCTGTGGGACTGGGAGCAAAAGTCGCAGTTTTAGATTACGTGACTCCGTCTCCTATCGGTACCACTTGGGGTTTGGGTGGTACCTGCGTCAATGTGGGATGCATACCGAAAAAACTTATGCATCAAGCTGCATTGCTCGGCGAAGCTGTTCATGTATATAAACGTTCCATTAGAATCATTAGTTTGCGATTCAAGTGGCATAAATGATTCGTGTCTGATCTATGAATTGTCTCATTTTTAGGAAGCAGCGATGTTCGGCTGGCAGTTAGATCCAAAGTCTGTGAAAATTGACTGGGAAGCTATGAGGACCGCTGTACAAAATCATGTCAAGTCTGTGAACTGGGTTACTCGCGTCGAACTTAGAACAAAGTTAGTCCTTTTCTAATTTTTCTACTTACATATTAATTCATGTGTGTATTATTAATTCATATTCGTGTATATTCTTGTTGGTGTTTATATAATCTTTTATTTTACATGTTAGTTACCTATTTAAATATTTTCTTATAGGAAAGTTGAGTATTTAAACGCTCTTGGACATTTCAAAGACGCACACACGGTAGTTGGAGTTAATAAGAAGGGAGAGGAGAAGATTCTTACGGCTAAAAATGTATTAATTGCGATTGGTGGCAGACCCAGATACCCCGATATCCCAGGTGCTGTAGAATACGGTATAACTAGCGACGATATCTTCAGTTTGGAGCGTGCTCCAGGAAAAACCCTCGTTGTCGGTGCTGGATGTATCCTTCTTCAACAAAATTTTATACGATTTGGTTTTAGATTTTCTATCGTAATTAATAATAATTGTGCGCAAGTGCAAATTGAGATTTTCCTTAGTGATGAGATATAGATATTGGTCTGGAGTGTGCTGGCTTTCTTAATGGTTTGGGTTACGATACAACAATAATGGTTCGATCGATTGTGTTGCGTGGATTTGATCGGCAAATGGCAGAACACATTACCGAGGAGATGCAGCAACGCGGTGTGAATTTCATCTTTGAGGCGAAGGTTAAGAAAGTAGCAAAACAAGAAGATGGCCGCCTTTTGATTGATTGGGTCGACAAGGTATGTATTTGTCGACAAATTTATAAATATAAAAGAAGAAATAAATTTTTTTAGAGTGTAATATAATTTGAATTTTTTAGGATGGCCAAATTCATCAAGATGTGTATGATACAATTTTATTTGCTATCGGTCGACGATCGCTCACTGAAGCGCTGAAACCGGAGAACGCCGGGTTGAAACTTGTTCCAGAAACTGGAAAGATCGATGCGGTTAACGAACAAACGAATGTTCCAAACATTTATGCGGTTGGCGATGTACTTCATGTAAGTTTTTTCAACATGTATCAAAAATATGTCGGAACAATTACAATTTAGATAATTTTCAATATTTTTATCATTGTAATATTTAATTATAGTAATCTAAATACAAGTACAGTTGAGAATTTTAATATAACATAACATGATATATAAATACAACATGATCATTTTTCTATTACAGAAAAAACCCGAATTGACGCCCGTCGCTATACACGCGGGTAAACTGTTGGCTCGTAGATTGTTTGGTAATTCGACCGAAAAAATGGATTACACAAATGTAGCGACGACAGTGTTTAGTCCTTTGGAGTATGGATGTGTCGGACTGAGTGAAGAAGCGGCAATCGCACTTCACGGGGAAGATGAGATAGAAATTTTTCACGCGTATTACAAACCAACGGAATTTTTTGTACCCCAGAAGAATCCCGATCGTTGTTACGTGAAAGTCGTCGCGCTTAGACACAGCGATGAAAAAGTGCTCGGAATGCACTTTGTCGGGCCCAATGCGGGCGAAGTAATTCAAGGATTCGCCGCTGCTATCAAGTAAGCAAGCTTGATCCATAACAATCCAATAATTTCTTTGAAAGTTAAATTTTAGAGCTCTATTACTAAGACTTTATTATATTTTCACAGATGTGGCTTAACAGTGCCGAAACTCAAGTCTACCGTCGGCATACATCCAACGGTAGCGGAGGAATTTACGCGCATAAACATTACCAAACGTTCGGGCTTGGATCCTAAGCCGCAAAGTTGCTGCAGTTAGATCCGATGCACATGTAGCATCTATCGTATTTCTCTTGATTATATTCACAGATTTATACCGATTATCCATTGAAAGATATAACGCGGCCTGTACTCTTGTGGCAAAGGTCAGCTGAATATCTTTTGGCTGAAACAGTTTTTCCATCGTTACATACGAGAGCTGAAATACCGCAGTATTACATAAAATAAATAGCAAAAGAATAGAATCCAGAAACAGAACAGATAATCCATTATATAATTAGTACTTTTTATATATGTATATTATTTTTTCAAAGAACTAATACGCACGCCTTATAGAATATGCGTCGATGCAAAAAATTATCGTGATATTGCTTATTTGACAACTTGATAATTAATATTAATAAAATATTGAAATCATAATTTCTTATATGAAAACAATTATTTAGATGAAAAAAAAAATAGATTTCCTCACCAGTATCCAAAGTAAATTCCTATTTAAACTGGATTATTTATCTTTAAATACGATAGTAACAAATAGACTTAGTAAAATGTTTCTATAAATCATTTTTAATGATTTACAACTGCCCATGGTTTTATTATAGCAAAATATTCATGAGATCCATACTGCATTTCTGATAAAATAGGAATTATATTTTTATAAATAGTTGCGTTATAAATTTATACTGCTATTATTATATTAAAAATATTAAATAAATTGTATATGTGTTTATGAGAAGCAATTTTTGTTTTTTTCCAATATTAACAAAATCTTAAAAACTAAATACAAACTATTATATTCATCGATTCCCATCGATCAATTGACTGTTAATACAGTTACAGTCGCATTTGTTATAAAATGGCGATGTATATCACCGCTTTCCCGTCAGTTGCCGGTCGATCTCGTGCCAAAATTAACGAAGATACGGAAAATACTGAAACAAACGCGAAGAAAAAATGTTTCGAGCAAGGATTCGCAGAGCACGATCTTTGCCCGTTCGTGAGTAAAAAAATAAAAAGTAATACGTTAGCGATGAATTTGATGTTTTTTTATTAATAAAAATTATTACTTTTCTTCAGAAGTTACAATGGTCCTTCGGGATGAATCCGGAAGCACCGGTCATAAATCTAACTACCGAAAATCGTACGTTATTGGCATACGCCTGTTCACACGTGGCCGTGATTTACGACTATAATTCGAGGAAAATGTTATCACTTTTGGGTCATGTCGGTATACGTTTGGGCTTACTGCAAAACAATACTAATTACTGGCAAACAATACTGAAGAAAAATCTTGTCCTTTTTAGCGGAATGCTGTTAGAACGCTGTCAATTTCGCGTGACGGCAAGTGGTTGCTAACAGCGGATTCTGGAAAGGATAATGTAGTAGTAGTTTGGGACACGGAAAAGGGGTAACTTTTCTCTCAAAAATTGTTTTACGAAAATATTGTAACATTTTATGCGTCCAAAAGTTAACGAAATTATTAACATCCTCAGGGTTCCCGTCTGCACGTTATTTAATCCATATAGTAGTAATGATATCGTAGCTGCTAGTATTAGTCCCAATGCTAAACAAATAGTCACTGTTAGTGGAAAATGTCAGGATGTGCATTTCTGGCTTTGGACTTATGGAAGAGACAAACCGGATGGTTTGTCAACTTGATTTGTATATTCGTTAATTACTTCCTTGTTCTTTAAAAAATTGATGCCTTATTAAGTAACAATTAAACTTTTATATTATTATTAGGAATTACATTTGCATCTTGAATCTTTTTATATTATTATGTAATTATTATTTTTACAAGAAAATTGATTCAAACTAAAACAGGAAAATTCAATTATTATATGACTAAAATTTTCAAGAGTATCTATGATTATTAAATCCAGAAGAGTTAATTTAGAATTGATTGATTTATTTAATAATCGAAATATTTTCAGCATCAATTTCGTTAATCGATATTACGCCCGAACGTGTCAAAGAAATAACTTTCAACGACGAATATCCGGAACAATTTGCATTGACAACCGATTATCATGTCCTATTTCTAACTTGGGTTGGTGAAAATGCATCATTATTTCTTAGAATCAATTATATGTATCTTGAAATCATTAAAAGCGATAAATTAGTAAAAAGTTATGACAATATTTTCAACTATAATTTTGTACAAATTTATTCTCTTTAGATTTGTATAAAATTTCAAATCTTTTCTTACAAAATAAACATTTTGAATATACACATTTTGCATTAAGTATAATCATAAAATATATATTTTTTTATTAAAACTGGAAAGAAAAAAATTCTAGTAAAAGAATATATATTTTATAAACTGATT